>PVIY010025920.1:0-36059 GCA_004026745.1 Myrmecophaga tridactyla | reverse complement strand
GTGTGGACCAGGTACATTTCTCAGTTCCTGAAACCAATTATGTTAAGGCTTGCTCAGTGTCAGGGTGAGTGTTATGGCTAGGTTTACAGTTAGGGTTAGAGTAAGGGTTGGGGATAGGGTTACGTTTTGGGCGGCATTTGTGCACAGGGTCGGTTTAAAGTTGAAGGTTGTGCTTAGTGTTGGCTGTGGGTTTGGGTTTAGGGTTCAGGCTAGGGTTGGTGTTAGGGTCGGGTCTAGGTTGAGGGTTAGGGTTAGGGTTAGGCTTAGTGTTGGTGCTAGGATTAAGTTTAGGGCTGTGGTTGGTGCAGAGTAGGAACAAAGCCGAGGGTTGTGTTTAGGGTTGGTGTTGGGGTTGAGGTCAGGTTTTGGGCGAGGGTTGATGGTAGGTTTGGGGCTAGGGTTAAGGTTAGGGTTAGTGTTGGGATTCGGTTAAGTTTAGGGCTGCAGATTGGTGTAGGTTTTGAATAAATTTGAGGATTGGATTTAGGGTTGGTGTGGGGGTTGTGTTTAGGGTTTGGGCTAGGTTTGGTGGTAGGGTTGGGGCTAGGGTTCGGGTTAGGGTAAGTGTTATGGTTAGGGTTAGTGTTGGTGTTAGGGTTATGTCTAGGTGTGTGCTTGGGTGTAGTGTTGCTATAAATTTGAGAGTTGCATTTATGGTTGGTATTGGGGTTTGGGTTAGTTTTTGGGTTAGGGTTGGAGGTAGGGTGGGGTCTAGGGTTAGGGTTGAGTTTAAGGCTACATTTCATGTGTGGGTTGATTTGTAGTCAGGCATCGATCAATTTTTGGGCCGGGTTTGGAGGTTGGGATTTGTGCCGGTATGGGTTCTTCGGTGTTTTGGTTTCTGTTTGTGTTTGTGGTGGTGTTAGAGTCACAATTAAATTCAGTGAAAGGGAGGGTTCCCTGAAATATTGCAGTTTTAGTAAAAAATCTTACGTCGGTGAGTGGAACCAGGTGGGTACTTAGTTTTCCAAACATGTTTAGGTAATGGTTTCCATTACTGTAGGTGAGTGCTCTGCAGAAGCGCCATTTTTCTCTGACAAAACTGCTTGAAAGTGAGTGGAGCTGGGAAGTCAATGAGCTCCCAAATCACATGTACAAACAGGTCTCCTATTTTACTGGGAAGCATTAGTTTGCAGTTGTTTTTTCAAAGAAAAATGCTTGGGAATGTGTGCAGATATTAATATTGCACGATTTTTGAGACAGATTATGCTCATGTTCATGTTAGGCTCTGGGTTTGGTTCAGGGTGAAGGTTCGGCAAGCCTTAGTGGTTGGTTGTGGGTTAGAGTTTGGCTTAGGCTAGGGTTAGGATTTGGATTCTGCTTAGGGTGTGATTACGATTGGTGAAAATCTTGGCGTAGGTTTGTGTTGTTCATCGGTTTTCAGTTCATTGTACATTTATGGGGAGTGCTGGTGTGAGGTTTAGGTTAGGTTAAGGGTAGTGCTCCCTGAAGAATGTACTTTCAGTCCAAAAGTGCATGGAAGCCAATGACTCCAATAAGGCCCTGAGCTTTCAAACAGTATTAGGTAAGGGATTTGCATAGCAATTGTTGACTTTTCCATGAAAATGCCAGTTTTCACGCAAGACGTGTATCCAAATGAATTTAGCCAGAATGTCATTCAGTTGTACAAACCCGTTCACAGACTTTATCAGCAAGAATAAGGTGCGGTTTGTTGGACAATACCGTTTCAACCTAACAATAGGAATGGTCGTGTGTGGACCACGTACATTTCTCAGTTTCTGAAACCAATTATCTTAAGCCTAGCTCTGTGTCAGGGTAAGTGTTAGGGCTAGGGTTAGGGTTAGGGTTAGCGTAAGTGTTGGTGTTTGAGTTCCGTTTCAGGCATCATTTCGGTGCAAGGTTGGTTTAAAGTTGAGCGTTGTGCTTAGGTTTGGCTGTGGGTTTGGGTCTAGGGTTCAGGCTAGGGTTCGTGTTAGGGTTAGGTTTAGGGTGCGGTTGGGTGTAGCATTGCTATAAATTTGAGGGTTGTGTTTAGGATTGGTGTTGGGGTTTGGGTTAGTTTTCAGGCTAGGGTTGGAGGTAGGTTTAAGGTTAGATTTCGTGTGTGGGTTGATTTGTAGTCAGGCATTGGATCAATATTCTAACCGGGTTTGTTGAAGTTGGGATTTGTGCTGTTATGGGTTCTTTGGTGTTTCTGTTTCTGCGTGTGTTTGTGGTGGCGTTAGAGTCACAATTAAATTCAGTGAAAGGGAGGGTTCTCTGAAATATTGCAGTTTTGGTAAAAAATCTTAGGTCAGTGAATGGAACCAGGTGGATTCTTAGTTTTCCAAACATGGTTAAGTAATGGTATCCATTGCTGTAGGTGAGTGCTCCACAGAAACGCTGTTTTTCTCCAGCAAAACAGCTTGAAAGTGAGTGGAGCTGGGAACTCAATGAGCTACCAAAACACATGTACAAACGGGTCTCCTATTTTACTGGGTAGCATTAGTTTGCAGTGGTGTTTTCCATGGAAAATCCTTGGAAATGTGTGCAGATATTAGTATTGGTCAGTTTTTGAGACAGATTATGCTCATGTTCGTGTTAGGATAGGGGTTAGGTTCACGGTGAAGGTTTGGCAAGCGTTAGTGGTTGGTTGTGGGTTAGAGTTCGGCTTAGGCTACAGTTAGGATTTGGATTCTGCTTTGGGTGTGATTAAGATTGGTGAGAAGCTTGGCGTAGGATTGTGTCCTTTATCAGTTTTGAGGTCATTGTACATTTACGGGGAGTGGTAGTGTGAGGTTTAGATTAGCTTAAGTGCAGTGTTCCCTGAAGAATGTACTTTCAGTCAAAAAGGTGCATGGAAGCGAATGGATCCAATAAGGCCCTGAGCTTTCAAAACAGTATTAGGTAAGGGATTTGCATAGCAATTGTTGAGTTTTCTGTGAAAATGTCAGTTTTCACGCAAGACGTGTATCCAAATGAATTTGGCCAGAATGTCATTCAGTTGTACAAACCCGTTCACAGACTTTATCAGCAAGAATTAGGTGAGATATGTTGGACAATACCATTTCAACCTAACAGTACGAATGGTCCCGTGTGGACCAGGTCCATTTCTCAGTTTCAGAAACCAATGATGTGAAGGCTAGCTCAGTGTCAGGGTTAGGGATAGGGTTACAGTTAGAGTAAGGGTTGGGGTTAGGGTTAAGTTTCAGGATGCATTGTTGTGCAGGGTCAGTATAGAGCTGAGGGTTGTGCTTAGGGTTGGGTTTGGGTGTGAGGTTAGGGTTCGGGCTAGGGCTCAGGGTAGGGATGGGTCCAGGTTTAGGGTATGAGTTAGGCTTAGGTTTATGCTTAGTGTTGGTTTTAGGGTTCTGTTTAGGGCTGCGACTTGTTGTAGGGTTAGTCAAAGTTGAGGCTTGTGTTTAGGGTTGGTGTTGGGGATGGGGTCAGGTTTTCGACAAGGGTTGGTGGTTGGGTTTGGGCTAGGGTTAGGGTGAGGGTTAGGGCTAGGTTTAGTGTAAGGATTCGGGTTAGGGTTACATTTTGGTCTGCGTTCGGGTGCAGGGTTGGTACACAGCTGAAGGTTGTGCTTAGGGTTAGCTTTGGGTGTGATGTTAGGTTTCGTTCTAGGGATCGTGGTAGGTTTGGGTCCAGATTTATGGTTTGGGTTAGGGTTAGGGTTAGGCATAGTGTTAGTGTTATGGTTACGTTTAGGTCTGCGATTTGCTGTAGAGTTTGTCAAAAGTCAAGGGTTGCGTTTAGGCTCTATACTGACCCTGCACCCCAACGCAGCCCGAAACGTAACCCTAATCCCAACCCTTACTCTAACCCTAACCCTAACCCTAACCCTGACACTGAGCTAGCCTTTAGGTGTGTTTAGGTGTGTTTAAGTTTAGGTGTGTGGTTGTGTGTAGGGTTGCTATAAATTTGAGGGTTGGGTTTAGGGTTGTGGTAGGTCTTGGGGTAAGGTTTTGGGTTAGGGTTGGGTCTCGGGTTAGGGTTAGTTTGAGGGTTAGATTTAGTGTGAGGGTTTGGGTTGAGGACAGGCATTGGGTTGATTTTCTGACCAGGTTTGGATTTTGGGATTTGTGCTGGTATGGGTTTTTCAGTGTTTCAGTTTCTTTTTGTGTTTGTGGAGGCTTTGGTGTCACATTTAAATCAAGTGACAGTGAGGGTTCTCACAAATATAGGAGTTCTGGTAAAAAAATCTTACACCAGTAAATGGAACCAGGACAAATCTAAGTTTTCCAAATATGCTTAGGTAATAATTTCCATTGCTGTAGGTGAGTGCTCCACAGAAATGCCATTTTTCTCTGACAAAACTGCTTGAAAGTGAGTGGAGCTGGGAACTCAATGAGCTCCCAAAACACATGTAAAAATGGGTCTCTTCTTTTACTGGGAAGCATTAGTTTGCAGTGTTTTTTCCATGAAAAATGCTTGGGAATGTGTGCAGATATTAATATTGCACGGTTTTGAGACAGATTATGCTCATGTTCGTGTTTGGCTCAGGGTTAGGTTCAGGGTGAAGGTTCAGTAAGCATTAGTGGTTGCTTGTGGGTTAGAATTCTGCTTAGGCTAGGGTTAGGTTTTGTGTTATGCCTAGGGTGTGATTAAGATTGGTGAGAAGCTTGGCATAGGTTTGTGTCGTTCCTCGGTTTTGAGGTTGTACATTTACGGGAATGCTAGTGTGAGTTTTAGATTGGGTTAAGTGTAGTGTTTCCTGACGAATGTACTTTCAGTTCAAAAGGTGCATGGAAGTGAATGGATCCAATAAGGCCCTGAGCTTTCAAAGCAATATTAGGTAAGGGAGTTGCATAGCAATTGTTGAATTTTCTGTGAAAATGCCCGCCCGAAACGTAATCACTGCCCGAAACATAACCCTAACCCCAACCCTTACTCTAACCCTAACCCTAACCCTAGCCCTAACCCTAGCCCTAACCCTCACCCTGACACTGTGCTAGCTTTAATATAATTGGTTTCAGAATCTGAGAAATGTACCTAGTCCACACATGACCATTCCTATTGTGAGGTTGAAACGGTATTGTCCAACATATCTCACATTTTTCTTGCTGATAAAGTCTGTGAACGGGTTTGTAGAACTGAATGACATTCTGACGGAATTCATTTGGCTAGACGTCTTGCATGAAAACTGGCATTTTCACAGAAAACTCAACAATTGCTATGCAAATTCCTTACCTAATTCTGTTTTGAAAGCTCAGGGCCTTATTGGATCCATTCGCTTCCATGCACCTTTTGGACTGAAAGTACATTCTTCAGAGAACACTACCCTTAACCGAAACTTAACCTCACAGTAGCACTACCTGTAAATGTACAACGACCACAAAACCAATGACACAAACCTACGCCATGTTTCTCACCAATCTTAATCACACCAGAAGCAGAATCCAGTTCCTAACCCTACCAAACCCGAACTCTTACCCACAACCAACCACAGATGCTTGCCAAAACAGAATCCTGACCCTAACCCTGAGCCTAACATGAACATGAGCATAATCTGTCTCAAAAACAGAGCAATACTAGTATCTACACACATTACCCAGCACTTTTCATGGGAAACACCATGGCAAACTAATGCTACCCAGTAAAATAGGAGACCCGTTTGTACATGTGTTTTGGTAGCTCATTGAGTTCCCAGCTCCACTCACTTTCAAGCAGTTTTGTTGGAGAAAAACGGCATTTCTGCGGAGCACTCACCTACGGCAATGGAAACCATTACCTAAACATATTTGCAAAACTTATATTCATCCTGGTTCCATTCACTGGTGTAAGATTTTTTACCAAAACTGCAATATTTCCGAGAACCATCACTGTCACTTAATTTAAATGTGACACTAACGCCCCCACAAACACAAACAGAAACACCAAAGAACCCATACCAGCACAAATCCCAACCACCAAACCCGGTCCGAAAATCGACCCAATGCCTGTATTCAACCCAAACCCACACATTAAATCTAACCCTCAAACTAACCCTAACCCGAGACCCAACCCTACCTCCAACCATAACCCAAAACCATACCCCAACACCTACCCCAACACTAAACCCAAACCTCAAATTTATAGCAACCCTACACACCACACCCCTAAACTTAACCCTAACACCAACCCTAACCCTAACCATAACCATTACCATAACCCTAACTGTAGCCCCAACCCTACCAACAATCCTAGCCCCAACACTATCCGCAACTCAGACACCAACCCTAACACCAATCTACAAATTTATACCAAACCTACAGCAAACTGCAGTCCTAAATTTAACCATAATCTCATTCCTAACCCTAATGCTAACCCTCACCCTAACCCTAGCCCCAACCCGACCACCAACCCTTGCCTGAAATCTGACCCCATTCCCAACGCCAACCCTAAATGCCACCCTCGAGTTTTGACAAACCCTATTCCAAATCTCAGCCCTAAAAATAACCCTAAAACCAACACTAAGCCAAACCCTAACCCTAACCTAGACTCTAAACCTGGACCCAACCCTACCACGATCCCTAGCCCGAAACCAAACCCCAAACAGAAAACCAACCCTAAGCACAACCTTCAGGTGTATATGGACCCGGCAACACAACGCAGCCCGAAACGTAACCCTAAACCCAACCCTTACTCTAACCCTAACCATCAGCCTCACCCTAACCCTAGCCTGAACCCAACCACCAACCCTCTTCTGAAATCTGACGCCATAATCAACACCAACACTAAACGAAACCCTCAAATTTTGACCAACCCTACAGCAAATTGCAGACCTAAACATAACCCTAACACGAACACTGTGCCTAAACCTAACCATAACTGAAACCCTAAACCAGGACCCAACCTTACAACGATCCCTAGCCCAAAACCTAACCCCACACCCAAAGCCAATCCCAAACACAACCCTCAGCTCTATAAGGACCCTGCACACCAACGCAGGCCAAAATGTAACCCTAACCCCAAATCTTTCTCTAAACCTAACTCTAACCATCACCCTGACACTGAGCTAGCCTTCACATCATTGGTTTCCATAACTGAGAAATGGACTTGGTCCACACACGACCATACTTTTTTTTAGGTTAAAACGGCATTGTCCAACTTATCTCACCTGTTTCTTGCTGAAAAAGTATGGGAACGGGTTTGTAGAACTGAGTCACATTCTGACTCCATTCATTTGGACACACGTCTTGCCTGAAAACCAGCATTTTCCCAGAAAACTCAACAATTGCTCCGCAAATCCATTACCTCATACTGTTTTGAAAGCTGAGGGACTTATTGGATCCATTCACTTCCATGAAATTTTGGACGGAAAGGACTTTCTTTGGAGAACACTACCCGTAACCTCAGCTAAACTTAACACTAGCACTCCCCGTAAATGTGCAATGATCTCAAAACCAACAACCGGCAGAAACCTATGCCAAGCTTCTCACCAATCTTAATCACACCCTAAGGAGAATCCAAATCCTAACCCTAGCCTAAGCCAAACTCTAACCCACAACCAACTACTAATGCATGCCGAACCTTATCCCTGAACCTATCCCCGAGCCTAACAGGAACATGAACACAATCTGTCTCAAAAACCGAGTGATATTAATACCTGCACACATTTCCAAGCATTTTTCATGGAAAATATCACGGCAAACTAATGCTATCCACTAAAATAGGAGACGAGTTTGTGTATGTGTTTCGCGAGTTCATTGACTTATGACCTCCGCCTCACTTTTGAACAATTTTGTACATGAAAAATGGCATTTCTGTGGAGCACTCACATACAGCAATGGGAACCATGACCTAAATATGTTTGGAAAGCTTACAATCATCCAGGTTCCATTCAGTGGCATAAGATTTTTTTACCACAACTGCAATATTTCAGAGAACCCTCACTTTCACTTTATTGAAATGTGACACTAATGCCACCACAAACACAAAGAGAAAATGAAACACTGAAGAACCCACACCAGCACAAATCCGAACCTCCAAACCGGGTCCGAAGATCGACATGATGCATTACTTCAACTGAAACCCTCACACTAAATGGAATCCTAAACCTTACCCTAAACCTTGACCCAAACCTACCTTCAACCCAAACCCGAAACCTAACCCCAACCCCAACACCAACCCTAAAGCCAACCCTCAAATTCATAGCAACCTGACACCCAACCACACCCCTAAACTTAAACCTAACACGAACCCTAACCCGAACCCTAACCCTTTCCCTAACCCTAACACTTGCCCCAACTCTACTACCAACCCTAGGCCAAACTCTTACCGCAAACCCCACACCAACCCTACCACCAACACTCAAATTTATACAAACCTACACCAAGCCACAGCCCTAAATTTAACCTCAATCCCAACTCTAACCCTAACCCTAGCCCTAACACTAATCCTAAACCTAATCCTAGCCTCAACCCTAAAATCAACCCTTGCCTAAAACTTGACCCTAACCCCAACACCAGCTCTAAACACAACCCTCGATTTTTACCAACCCTACACCAAACCGCTGCCCTGAACTTAACACTAACACCAACACTAAGCATAATCCTAATTGTAAACCTAACCCTAATCCTAACCCTAACACTAGACCCAACACTACCATGACCCCTAGCCTGAAACCTAACCCCAAACCAAAGCCAACCCTAAGCACAACCTTCAGCTTTATACTGACCCTGTACCTAAACGCAGCCCAAAACGTAACCCTAGACAGAATCCTTACTCTAACGCTAACCCTAACCCTAATCTTGACTCTGAGCAAGCCTTCACATAATTGGTTTCTGAAACTCAGAAATGCACTTTTTGGACTGAAAGTACTATCTTCAGCGAACACTATCCTTAACCTAAACCTAACCTAAACCTAACACTAACAAAAATTGTATGTATAAAAATTTACATTAACCCTAAACCTATCCCTGAGTCTAACAATAACATTAACATTAGCAGATTCAAAAACCAACTAATAATAATATCTCCACACATTTCCATGCATTTTAAATTAATGTTTCCACGTAAAATATGAGAACAGTTTTTAAATGAGGTTTGAGAGTTTATTGACTTACGAGTTCAATACACTTTCAAGCAATTTTGTCTGTGAAAAACAGCATTTCTGCAGAATACTCAAATACTGATATATGAACAATTACCTAAACCTGTTTTGAAAACCTAGAATTGTCCTGGTTCCATTAACTGGCATATGAATTTTTACTAAAACTGCAATATTTCATTGAACCCTTACTTTAAACGTAACTTAAACATAACACTAACGCAACCACAAACACAAACACAAATCGAAACCCCAAAGTACCAATACAAGCAAAAATCCCAAACTCCAAACCCAATTTCAAAATCAACCCCAAGCCCTGCTTAAACCTATCCCTCACCCTAAAGCTAACGCTTAAACTAAACCTAGCCCTAACCCTAAACTTAGCCCCAACCCTAACACCAATTCTCACCCTCACCCTAACCCCAACACCAACACTAACCCTAAACCCAACCCTAACCTTAACCCCAACCCTACACCCAACCCCAACTCTAAGCCAAAACCTAACCCCATCCTTAATCTGAACCCTAACCCAAATCCTCACCCCAAAACCTAACCCTAACCATAGCAATAGCCACAACCATAACCATAACCATAACCTGAGTACTAAGCCTAGCCTAAATACAATTTGTTTCAGAAACTGAGTAATGTACTTGTTTTGCACACATCCATACATATTTTTAGTGTAAAACAGCATTGTGAAACTGTTCTGACCTAATTCTAGTTGAAAAAAGTCTGTGAATGTGTTTTGAAAACAGTGATTACTGGCTCCATTCATTTTCATGTATGTTTTGCGTGAAAACTACCATTTTCACAGAAAACTCAACAATTACTATGCAAATCCCTTATCTACTGCTGTTTTGAAGACTAAGAGACTTAATGGATCCATTCACTTCCATGCCATTTTGGACTGAAAATACTTTCTTCAGAGAACACTATCCTCAACCTAAACTTAACCTAAACCTATCACTATCACTAACCCCTAAATCATCCTCAAAGCCAACAACAAACCCAAACAAACATGAAGTTTCACAACAACCTTAATCCCACCGTAAGCATAATCCAAATCCTAACCATAGCCTAAGGCTTACCCTAACCTGCAACCTAAAACTAATGTTATCGCTATAAAAACCATAAAACTAACCCTGAGCCTAAGACTAACATTAACATATTCTGTATAAAAAACCGAGTCATAATAATAATATCCCCACACATTTCCATGCATTTTTATTGCAAAACAGCATTGTAAAGTAACATTTCCTAAAAAAAAAAAAAAAAATGAGAACAGTTTGTGAATGTGTTTTGAGAGCTCATTGGCTAACCAGCTCCATTCACTTTTAAGCAGTTTTTATGCTGAAAAACAGCATTTCTGGAGAGCACTGAACTATAGTTATGTGAACCATTACCTAAACCTGTTTTGAATATCTAGAATTGTCCTGGTTCCATTAAGTGCTGCAAGGTTTTATTATAAAACTGCAATATTCAGAGAACCCTTACCTTAAACTTAATTTAACTACAACAATAACGCAACCACAAACGCAAATACAAATGGAAACCCCAAAGAAAAAATACCAGTAAAAATTCCAACATCCAAACCCAGTCCCCAAATCAACCCCAATTCAAACATCAATCCGAACCCTCACCTGAACGCTAACACTAATCCTAAATCTAACCCTGTCCCTAACCCTAACCCGAGCCCCACCCCTAACCACAAACCTCACCCTAACCCTAACCCCAAACTCTACAACTCTAAACCCAACACTTATTTAACCACTGCCCTACACCCAACCACAGCCCTAATCCTAAACAAAACCCCAACCCTTACCTGAAACTTAACCCTAGCTCCAACCATAACCCTAACCCAAAACTGAGCCTAGTCTTAACATAATTTGTTTCAGAAACTGAGAAATGTACTTGGTCCACAAATATCCATACATATTTTAAGCGTAAAACAGAATTGTCAAACAAATCTCACCTAATTCTAGTTGAGAAAAGTCTGTGACCATGTTTTGAGAACTGAGTGACGTACTGGCTCCATTCATTTTGATGCATACCATGCATGAAAACCAGTACTTTCACAGAAAACTCAACAATTGCAATGCTAATCACTTACCTAATACTGATTTGAAGGCTAAGAATCTCAATGGATCCATTCACTACCATGCACTTTTTGGACGGAGAGTATTTTCTTCAGAGAACACTGTCCTTAACCTAAACCTAACCAAAACCTAACACTAACTATTTTTTGCACGTATAAAAATATACATTAACCCTAAACCTATCCCTGGGTCTAACAATAACATTAACATTATCAGATTCAAAAACCGAGAAACAATAATATCTCCACACATTTCCATACATTTTTATGGGAAAAAAAGGACTCCAAAGTAATGTTTTCACATAAAATGTGAGAACAGTTTGTAAATGTGGCTTGAGAGCTCATTGACTTACGAGCTCAATTCACTATCAAGCAATCTTGTTGGTGAAAAACAGCATTTCTGCAGAGCACTCAACTACAGGTATGTGATCCATTACATAAAACAGTTTTCAAAACCTTGAAATGTCCTGGTTCCATTGACTGGCATAAGATTTTTTACTAAAACTAAAATAATTCAGAGAACTCTTACCTTAAACACAACACTAAAGCAAACACAAACTGAAACCCAAAAGAACCAATACCAGCACAAATCCCAAACCTCAAACCTAGTCCAAAAATCAACACCAAGCTTAAATTCAACCCAAACCCTCACCCTAAACTTAATCCTAACTTAATCCTAAACCTAACCTAACCCTAGCCCTAATCCTAACCCCAACCCTCACTGTAACCCTAACCACAACCACAACACCAAACCTAAATCTAACACTAAATTTAACCCCAACCCCACACCCAGTCCCAACCCTAAACCTAACCCTAACCCTAACACTGAGACTAGACTTAACATCATATGTTTCAGAAATTGAGTAATGTACTTGCTCCACACGCGTCCATACATATTTTTAGTGTAAAACAGCATAGTCAAACAAATCTCACCTAATTCTAGTTTAAAAAAATCTGTGAATGTGTTTTGAGAACTGAGCGACATACTGGCTCCATTCATTTTGATGTATGTCCTGCGTGAAAACTAGCATTTTCATGGAAAACTCAACAATCCCAATGTAGATCCCTTGCCTAAGACTGTATTGAAGGTGAAGAGACTTAACGGATCCATTCACTTCCATGCACTTTTTTGACTGAAAATACTTACTTCAGAGAACACTTTTCTTAATCTAAACCTAAACTAAACCAAACACTAACACTACCCCTAAACCAACAACAACCTCAAAACCATCAAAAAACCCAAACCAACCCAAAGCTTCACACCATCCTTAATCCCACACTAAGCATATCCAAATCCTAGCCCTAGCCTCAGCCTCACCATAACCCACAACCTAAGACTAATGCTATCACTATATTAACTGTAAACTTAACCCTGACCCCAACACTAACATTAACATAATCTGTTTCAACACAGAGTCATAATAATACCTCCACACATTTCCATGCATTTTTAATGGAAAACAGCATTGAAAAGTAAAATATGAGAACAGTTTGCAAATGTGTTTTGAGAGCTCATTGACTTACCAGCACCATTCGCTTTCCAGCAATTTTGTCAGTGAAAAACAGCATTTCTGCAGAGCACTCAAATACAGCTATGTGAACCGTTACCTAAACCTGTTTGGAAAACCTAGAATTGTCCCAGTTCCATTAGCTGGTGTAACATTTTATACTAAAATTGCAAATTTCAGAGAACCCTTAGTTTAAACTTAGCTTAAACATAACACTAACACAACCACAAACACAAACCGAAATGCCAAAGAACCAACAGCAGCACAAATTGCAAACTCCAAACCGAGTTCCATAATCAATCCCAGGCCTAACTTCAATCCAAACCCTCACCCTAACCCTATCCCTACACTAATCCTAAACCTAAGCCTAAACCTATCCCTAACCCTAGTCCCAACCCTAAACCCAAACCTCACACTAACCCTAACCCTAACCCCTACACCAAACCTAAACCCAACCCTAACTTTAACCCCAACACTAAACCAATCCTCAACCCTAAACTTAACCCTAACACTAACTCTAACCCTAAACCTAAACGTAACCCCAACCTAGCCACAACCCTAATCCCAACCCTAACCCTAACCCCAACTCCAATGCAAACCCTAAACCAACCCTAAAATTAACCCAAACCCTATACCCAAACCCAACCGTAAACCTAGCCCTAACCCCAATCCTAACCCTCACCATAACCCTAACCCTAACTGCAACCCTGGCACTGAGCCAAGCCTTCACATAATTTGTTTCAGGAACTGAGTAATGTAATTGGTCCACACAAGTCCAAAAATATTTTACCATAAAACAGCATTGTCATTCAAATCTCACCAAATTCTAGTTGAAAAAAAGTCTAGGAATGTGTTTTGAGAACTGAGTGACAAACTGGCTCCATTCATTTTCATGTATGTCTTGCATGAAAACAAGCATTTTCACAGAAAATTAACAATTGCTATGCAAATCCCTTAACTACTACTGTTTTGAAGGCTAAGAGCTTAATGGATCCATTCACTTCTGTGCAGTTTTTGGACTGAAAGTACTTTCGTCACAGAACACTATCCTTAATCTAAACCGAACCTAAACCTAACACTAACACTATCCCTAAACCTACAACCACCTGAAAATCAACAATAATACAAATCATCCCGAAGGTTCACACCAAACTTAATCCCACTCAAAACATAATCAAAATCCTAACCCTAGTCTAAGTCTAACCCTAACCCACAATCTAACACTAATGCTATCACTACATTAACCCTAAACCTAACCCTGAGTCTAACACTCACATTAACATAATCTGATTCAAACACCAAGTAATAATAATATCTGCATACATTTTCATTAATTTTTAATGGAAAACAGCATTGCAAAGTAATGTTTCTTATTAAAATATGAGAAGAGTTTCTAAATGTGATTTGAGAGCTCATTGAATCACCAGCTCAATTCCCTTTCAAGAAATTTTGTCAGTGAAACACAACATATCTGCAGAGCACTCATCTACAGCTATTCGAACCAAACCTAAACCTGTTGGAAAACCCAGAATTGTCCTGGTTCCATTAACCAGAGTAACATTTTTTACAAAAACTGCATTTCAGAGAACCTTTACCTTAAACTTAACTTAAACATTACACTGACATAACCGGAAACACAAACACAAACTGAACCCCCAAACAACCAATACCAGCACAAATCTCAACCTCTAAACACAGTCCCAAAATCAACCCCAAGACTAACTTCAACGGATACCCTCACCCTTAACCTAACCCTAAACCTAACTCTAAACCTAGCTCCAACCCTTATCCCAACCCTAACACTAACCCTAACCCCAACCCCAACACAAAACATAAACCCAACCTTAACATTAACCCCAACCCTACACCCAAACACAATCCTAACCTAACCCCAACCCCAAACCTAAGCCTAACCCTAACCTTAACCCTAACCATAACACTGAGCCTGGATTTAACATTATTTGTTTCAGAAAAAAGAGCATAATGTACTTGGTCCATACATGTCCATACAAAGTTTAAGCATAAAACAGCATTGTCAAAAAATCTCACCTAATTCCACTTGAAAAACATCTGTGAATGTGTTTTGAGAACTGGGTGACATACTGACCACATTCATTTTGATGTATGTCTTGCGTGAAAACTAGCATTTTCACAGAAAACTCAACAATTGCTCTTTAAATCCCTTACCTAACACGGTTTTGAAGGCTAAGAGACTGGTTGGATACATTCACTTCCATGCCCTTTTTGTACTGAAAGTGCTTTCTTCAGAGAACACTATCTTTAACCGAAACCTAACCTAAACCTAACACTAACATTACCCCAAACCTGTAACCACCTCAAAACCAACAACAAACACAAACCAACCCGAAGATTCATACCAACCTTAATCCGCACACTAAGCATCATCCAAATCCTAAACCTTACTAAGCCTAACCCTAACCCCCCATCCTAACACAAATGCCATCATTATATTAACCCTTATCCTAACCCTGAGTCTAACATTAACATTAACATAATCGGTTTAAAAACTGAGTAAAAATAATATCTCTGCACATTTCCATGCATTTTTAATGGAAAACGGCATTGCAAAGTAATGTTTCGGAGTAATATATCAGAACAGTTTGTAAATGTGTTTTGAGAGCTCACTGACTTACAAGCTTCATTCCCTTTAAAGCAATTTTTGGTAGAAAACAGCATTTCTGCAGAGCACTCACCTACAGCTGCGTGACCCATTACCTAAACCTGTTTTGAAAACCTAGAATTGTCCTGGTTCCATTAACTTGTGTAAGATTTTATATGAAAACTGCAATATTTCAGAGAATGTTTACCTTAAACTAAACTTAAACATAATGCTAATGCACCCACAAAGACAAACAGAAACCGAGAAGAATCAATACCAGCACAAATCCCACCTCAAATACCAATCCCAAAATCAACCTCAAGCATAACTTCAACCGAAACCCTCACCATAAACCAAACCCTAAACCTAACCTTAACCCTAATCCCAACCCTAATCCCAAACCTAACCCTAACCCTAACCCCAACACCAATACCAAACCTAAACCAAACCCTAACCTTAACCCCAACCCTATACCCAAACCCAACCCTAAACCTAACCCTAACCCCAACCCTAACCCTAACCCTAAACCTAATGCTAAATCTAACCCTAACACTGATCATAGCCTTAAGATAATTTGTCTCAGAAACTGAGTAATGTACTTGGTCCATACATATTTTTATTGTAAAACAACATTGCCAAAAAAATTTCACCTAATTCTAGCTGAAAAAGTTCTGTGAATGTGTTTTGAGAACTGAGTGATATTCAGGCTCCATTTATTTTGATGCATATCTGGTGTGAAAACTTGTTTCTTCCTAGAAAACTCAACAATTGCTGTGCATATCCCTTACCTAATACTGTTTTGAAGGCTAAGAGACTTAATGGATCCATTCACTTCCATGCAGTTTTTGGCAGAAAGTACTTTCTTCAGAGAACACTATCCTTAACCTAAACCTAAACTAAACGTAACACTAATGTTACTCCTAAATCTACAACCACCTCAAAACCAACAACAAAACCAAACCAACCCTAATTTTCACACCAACCATAATCCCACCCTAAGCATCATCCAAATCCTAATTCTAGCCTAAGCCTAAACCTAAACCACAACCTAACTGTAATGCTATCACTGCATTAACCCTAAACCTAACCCTGAGCCTAAAACAAACATGAACATAATCTGATTCAAATCCGAGTAATAATAATATCTCCACACATTTCCATGCATTTTAATGGAAAACAGGATTGGAAAGTAATGTTTCCTAATAAAATATGAGAACAGTTTGAAAATGTGTTTCAGAATTCATTGAGTTACCAGCTCCTTCCCATTCCAGAAATTTTGCCAGTGAAAAACAGCATTTCTGCAGAGTACTGAACTACAATTTTGTGAACCATTGCGTACACCTGTTCTGAAAACCTATAATTGTCCTGGTTCCATGAACTGTCATAAGATTTTGTACTAAAACTGTAATATTTCAGAGAACCCTTATCTTAAACTTAACTTAAACATAACACTAATGCAACCACAAACAGAAGTGCAAACTGAAAACCCAAAGAACCATTACCAGCACTAATCCCAAACTCCAAAACCTTTCCCAAAATCAACGCCAATCCTAACTTCAACCCAAACACTCAACCTAAACCTAATGCAAAAGCTAACCCTAACCCTAACACTATCCCCAACCCTAATCCCAACACTCACCCTAAACTTAAGCTCAACCCCAGCACCAGCCCTAAACCAAACCTTAAACTTAACCCCAACCCTACATGCAACTCCAACCCTAAAACTAACCCTTACCCCATCAATAACCCTAACCCAAACCCTAACCCTAAATCTAACACTAACACTGAGCCTAACATATACATACTTTGTTTAACAAACTTTAATATACTTGGTCCGCACCCGTCCATACAAATTTTTTTTTTGCATTAAACAATGTTGTCATACAAATCTCACCAAATTCGAGTTGAAAAAAGTCCGTGAATGTGTTTTGAGAACTTGATGACATACTGGCTCCATTTATTTTGAGGTATGTCTTGTGTTAAAACTAGCATTTTCCCAGAAATCTCAACAATTGCTACGCAAATCCCTTACCTAAAACTGTTTTGAAGGCTAAGAGACTTAATGGATCCATTCACTTCCATGCACTTTTTTTTACTGAAAGTACTTTCTTCAGAGAACACTATCTTTAACCTAAACATAATCTAAACCTAATACTAACACTAACACTAAATCTACAACCACCTCAAAACCAACAACAATCCCAAACCATCCCGAAACTTCAAACCACCATTAATCCCACCCTAAGCATAATACAAATCCTAATGCTAGCTTAAGCCTAACCCTAACCCACAACTAATGCTATCACTACATAATTCCTAAACCTAACCCCCAGCCTAACCCTGAGCTAACATTCACAAAATCTGATTAAAAAGCCAAGTCATAATAATATCTCCACACATTTCCATGCATTTTTAATGGAAAACAGGATTGGAAAGTAATGCTTCCCAGTAAAATATGAGAAGATTTTGTAAATGTTTCTTGAAAGCGCATTGACTTACCTGCTCCATTCCCTTTCAAGCAATTTTGTTGGTGAAAAATGACATTTCTGCAGAGCACTCAACTAAAGCTATGTGAACAATTACCTAGTCCTGTTTTGAAAAGCTACAATTGCCCTGGTTCCACTAACTGGTGTAAGATTTTTTACAAAAATTGCAATATTTCAGAAAACCCTTACTTTAAACTTAACTTAAATATAACACTAATGCAACCACAAACAGAAACACAAACCAAAACCACAACCAAAACCAGTCCAAATCCCAACCTCCAAACCCAATCCCAAAATCAACTCCAAGCCTGACTTAAAACCACACCCTAATTCTAACCCTAAACCTCATCCTAGCCCTAACCCTAACACTAACCCTAGACCCAACCTAACCCCAACCCTCACCCTAACTGCAACACCAACACCAACCCTAAACCCAACCCTAAATTTAACCCCAACCCTACACCCAACCCCAACCCTAAACCAAACCCTAAACCTTACCCTAACCCTATTCTCAACCCTAACTCCATCCCTCACCCTAACTCTTACACCAACCCCAATACCAATGATAAACCCAACACTAACTTTATCACCAACACTACACACAACCAAAAACCTAAAACTAACCCTAACCCCAACCCTAACCCTAACCCTAACCCTAACCCTAATCCTAACCCTAACCCTAACCCTAACCTTAACGTAAACCTAACCCTAACCCAGAACCTAACACTAATTCTATCCCTACCTTAACCCTAAACCTACCCTGAGCCTAATACTAACATTAACATTATCTGTTTCAAAACCGGATAATAATATCTCCACACATTTCCATGCATTTTTAATGGAAAACAGCATTGCAAAGTAATGTTTTCTTGTAAAATATGAGAACAGTTTGTAACTGTGTTTTGAGAGTTCATTGATATACCACCTGTATTCACTTTCAAGCAAATTTTTCAGTGAAAAACAGCATTTCCACACAGCACTCACATTCAGCTTTGTGAACCATTACCGAAACCTGATTTGAAAACTTAGAATTGTCTTTGTTCCATTAAGTTATGAAATATTTTTTACTAAAACTACAATATTTCAGAGAACCCTTACCCAAAACTTAACTTAAACATAACACTAACACAATACAGACAAAAATACAAACGGAATGCCAATAAAAGACTACAGCCCATGAACCAACCTCGACATCCAGTCCCAAAATTAACACCAAGCCTAAATTCAACTCAAATCCTCATCCAAACACTAACACTAACCCTAAACCTAACCCTAATACCAACCCTAACCCTAACCTTAGCCCAAACCCTACCCTAACCCTAACCTTAGCTGTAACCCAAACCTTAACCCTGACCCTAACCCTAAGCGAACCCCAAATAAACCACAACCAGCCCAAATGCCAACGTCCAAAACATTCCCAAAATCAACCCCAAGCGAAATTCAACCCAAACACTCACTCTAACACTAATCCAAACCCTAACTCTAACCCAAACACTAACCCTAACCTTAAACCTATCCATAACCATAACCATAACCATAGCCAAGCCCCAAAATCAAACCCAAACCTCACTTCAACCCAAACCCTCATTCTAAGATAACCCAAACCCTAACCCTAACACTAGCCCTAACCCCAGATCTAACCCTAGCCTAGCCCTAACACTAACCCCAACCCTAACCCTAAGCCTAGCCCTAAACCTAACCCTAAGCCTAGCCCTAACACTAACCCCAACCCTAACCCTAACCCTAGCCCTAACCCTAACCCTAAGCCTAACCCTAAGCCTAACCCTAAGCCTAACCCTAACCCTAACCACAATGCTAACCCCAACCCTCACCCTAATATTAACCACAAACCCAACCCCAACATTAACCCAAGTGTAACATTAACCATAACCATAACCACAGCCACAACCCTAAACCTAACCCTACCCCTAAACCCAACCCTAACCACAACCCTAACCCTAAACCTAACCCTAACACTGAGCCTTGCCTTGACATATTTGTTTCAGAAACTGAGTAATGTACTTAATCCACACACGTCCATATACATGTTTACTGTAAGACAGCATTGCCCAACAAATCTCACCTAATCCTATTTGAAAAAAGGTCTGTAAATATGTTTTGAGAACTGAGTGATATACTGGCTCCATTCACTTCCATACACATTTTTGCGCAAAGAACAGCATTCTCTCCGAACACTCAATAGTGCAAAGCAAAACCATCACCTAAGACTGTTTTTAAAAGTGGGTAAGATCATGGCTCCATTCACTTCCAGGGATTTTTTGAGTCAAAATCAGCATTTTCATTGGACGCTCACTTTATGCTTGGTGAAACCTGTATGTAAGTCATTTCATAAATCTCAGGGATATAATGACTCCATTCACTTTTTAAAGTGAAGAACAGAATTGTTACAGAAAATTCTTCTTATGCTCTAGAAAATTGGTGTGTAAGTTCTGGAAACTTTCTCAAATACAGCCTCCATTCACTTCCATGCAGTTTTCTGAGGGAAACTCAGCAATTTCCAGATCACTCCCCAATATATGATAATCCCAAACCCTACCACAACACCAATACCAACCACAACCCAAACTTAATCCTAACACTAAACCTAACCCCTTCTAAACCCAAACTCTAACACTCAACCTAACCTAATCTGATTCAAAAACTGAGTAACATGCTTCCTCTATTCATTTCCATGCATTTTTATAGTGTAAAACAGCATTTTCAAGGAAATCACACAAGTACTGTGTGAAAGAAATATATAAATATGTTTTGAGAGCTGAATGATATACTAGCTCCATTCGTTTTGATGTATGTTTCACGTGAAAAATAGCATTTTCCCTGAAAACTCATCAATTGCTATGCAAAACCCTTACCTAATACATTTTTGAAGGCTAAGAGACTTCATGGATCCATTCACTTCCATGCACTTTTTCGACTGAAAGTACTTTCTTCAGAGAACACTAATCTTAACCTAAACTTAACCTAAACCTTAAACTAACACTACCCCCAAAACTACAACAACCTCAAAACCAAACACAAACCCAAAACAACACCAAACTGCACACCAATCTTAATCCCAAACCTAACAATAATCCAAACATAACCCTATCCTAATCCTAACCCTAACCCAAAATCTAAACTTAATACTATCTCTACTTTAACCCTAAACATAACTATGAGCCAAACATTACCATTGACATAATCTGCTTCAAAAAACAGATAATAATTATATCTCCACATATTTCCACGCATTTTTAAAGGACAACAGCATGGCAGAGTCATGTTTCCTTGCAAATAAGAAGGCAGTTCATAAATGTGTTTTGAGAGCTCATTGATATACCACCTACATTCACTTTCAAGCAATTTTTTCGGTGAAAATCATCATTACCACAGAGTACTCACCTATCACTCTGCAAATCATTACCAAAACCTGTTTTGAAAACTTAGAATTTCAGTCATGGTTCCATTAACTTGTAAAATATTTTTTATCCAATCTACAATGTTTCAGAGAACCCATACCCTAAACTTAACGTAAACATAACACTATTGCAACCACAGACACAAATACAAACGGAATGCCAAATAAACAACTATGGCCCATAAACCAACCTTGAAACCCAGTCCCAAAACTAACCTCAAGCCTAACTTCAACACAAACCTTCAGCTCAACAATAACCCTAACCCTAACCCTAACCCTAACCACAACCCTAACTCTAACCCTAACCCTAGCCCAAACCTGACCCTAACCCTAATGCTAGCCCTAAGCTTAACATTAATCCTAACTCTAACCCTAACGGAACCCCAAATAAATCACTACCAACCTCCAAAAACATTCCCATAATCAACCCCAAGCCTTACTTCAACACAAACCCGCATCCTCACTCTAACCCTAACCCTAACCCTAATGCTAACCCTAACCCAAACCCTAACCACATCCCAACCCTAACCCTAACATTAACCCCAGCCCTAACACTCAATTCTAACCCTGAGCCTAGCCCTAACTCTAACCCTAACCCTAATCATAATCCTAGCCCTAACCCTAACCCTAAGCCTAACTCAAGCCCTAAACCTAACCTAAACCTAACCCAAACCCTATCCCTAACCATAACACTATATATAGCCGAGTCCCAAAATCAAAACCAAGCCTTACTACAACCCAAACGCTAATTCTAACTCTAACTC
This sequence comes from Myrmecophaga tridactyla, assembly GCA_004026745.1. NCBI lineage: Eukaryota > Metazoa > Chordata > Mammalia > Pilosa > Myrmecophagidae > Myrmecophaga > Myrmecophaga tridactyla. Next base: position 14,191 of record PVIY010025920.1, on the reverse strand, counting down.
AAAACCTAACGCTAACACTAACCCCAACCCTAACCCTAACCCTAACCACAACCCTATGCCCAAACCTCACCCTAACATTAATCGCAGTCCCAACCCCAAACTTAACCCAACTGTAACACTAACCACAACCCCCTAACAACAACTACAACCCTAAACCTAAACCTACCCCTAATCCCAATCCTAACCACAACCCTAACCATAACCATAACCCTAACAGTGAGCCTTATCTTGACATATTTGTTTCAGACATTGAGTAATGTACTCGGTCCACACACGTCCATACATATTTTTACTGTAAAACAGAATTCTTCAAGAAATCTCACCTAATCCTATTTGAAAAAAGGTCTGTAAATGCGTTTTGAGAACTGAGTGATATATTGGCTCCGTTCACTTCCATGCACATTTTTGCATGAAAAACAGCGTTCTCTCAGAACACTCATCTAGTGTAATGCAAAACTATTATCCAAGAGTGTTTTTAAAACTGGGTAAGATCTTGGTTCCATTCTCTTCCAGACACTTTTTGAGTCAAAATCAGCATTTTCATTGGAGACTAACTTTATGCTTGGTGAAACCTGTATGTAAGTCATTTCATAAATCTCAGGGATATAATGGCTCCATACACTTTTTAAATTGAAGAACAGAATTGTTACAGAAAATTCTTCTTGTGCTCTTGAAAACTGGTGTGTAAGTTGAGGAAACATTCTCAAATGCTTCATCCATTCACTTCCATGCAGTTTTTTGAGTGAAACTCAGCACTTTCCAGAATGCTCCCCAATACATGATAACCCCAAACCCTACTACAACACCAACACCAACACCAACCACAGCCCAAACCTAACCCTAACACTAACCCTAACACAATCTAAACCCAAACTCTAATATTCAACCTAACCTAATCTGATTCAAAAACTGAGTAACATGTTCTTCGATTCATTTCCATGCATTTTATAGTGTAAAACAGCATTGTCAAGGAAATCCAGTACTATGTGAAACAAGTACATAATATGTTTTGAGAGCTGAGTGATATACTAGCTCCATTCCTTTTGCTGTATGTTTCACGTGAAAAGTAGCATTTTCCCTGAAAGCTAAACAATTGCTATGCAGAACCCTTAGCTAACACTGTTTTGAAGGCTAAGAGAATTCATGGATCCATTCACTTTCATACCCTTTTTGGAAAGAAAGTACTTTCTTCAGAGAACACTTACCTCAATCGGAACCTAACATACACTTAACACTGACCACAACAACAACCTGAAACCAACCACAAACCAAAACCAACCCCAAGCTTCACAGCAATCTTAACCCAACCCTAACCATAATCCAAATCCTAACCCTACACTAAACCTAACACTAACCCACAACCTAACACTAATGCTATCCCTACCTTAACCCTAAATTTAACCCTGAGCCTAGCACTAACTTTCACATAATCTCTTTCAAATACCAGTTAATAATAATATCTCCAAATATTTCCATGCATTTTAATGGAAAACGGCATTGTAAAGTAATGATTCCTGTAAATATGAGAACAGTTTGTAAATGTGTTTGGAGAGCTCATTGATAAACAATCTGCATTCATTTTCAAGCAATTTTTTCGGTGAAAAACAGCATTTCTGCAGAGCACTCACCTACAGCTCTGTGAACCATTACGGAAACCAGTTTTGAAAATTTAGAATTGTCTTGGTTCCATTAACTTGTAAAATAATTTTTTACTAAAATTACAATATTTCAGAGAGCCTTTACCCTAAACTTAACTCAAGCATAACAGTAACGTAACCACAGACACAAACACAAACCAAAACCCAAATAAAACAACACCAGTGCAAACCCCAACCTCCAAAAACAGTCCCAAAATGAACCCCAAGCCTTACTTCAATGGAAACCTTCTCCAAACTCAAACCTTAACCCTAATCATAACCCTAACCCTAAACCAAATCCTCACCCTAACCCTGACCCTAACCTTATCCCTAACCATAACCATAACCATAACCTCAACCCTTACCCTAACTCTGACAGGAACCCTAGCCCTAGCCCTTACCCTAAACCTATCCCGAACCATATTTCTAACCTTAGCCCAGTCCCAAAATCAACCCCAGGCTGTACTTCAACTGAAACTCTCATCATAACTCTAAACCTAACCCTAACCATAACCCTGACCATAACCACAACACCAACACTAAACCTAACTGAAACCCTAACTCCAACCATAACCCCAATCCTAACCCTAACCTAACCCTAACACTGAGTCTTCCCTTGACATAATTTGTTTAAGAATCTGAGTAATGTACCTGGTGCGCACACGTCCATATATAGTTTTACTGTAAAACAGCATTGTCCAACAAATCTCACCTAATCTTATTTGAAAAAAGGTCTGTAAATATGTTTTGAGAACTGAGTGATATACTGGCTCCATTCACTTCCATGCACGTTTTTGCGTGAAGAACAGCATTCTCTCAGAACACTCAACTAGTGCAAAGCAAAACCATCACCTAAGACTGTTTTTAAAAGTGGGTAAGAGCATGGCTCCATTCACTTCCAGGGATTTTTTGAGTCAAAATCAGCATTTTCATTGGACGCTCACTTTATGCTTGGTGAAACCTGTATGTAAGTCATTTCATAAATCTCAGGGATATAATGACTCCATTCACTTTTTAAAGTGAAGAACAGAATTGTTACAGAAAATTCTTCTTATGCTCTAGAAAATTGTTGTGTAAGTTCTGGAAACTTTCTCAAATGCAGTCTCCATTCATTTCCATGCAGTTTTCTGAGGGTAACTCAGCAATTTCCAGAACACTCCCCAATATATGATAATCCCAAACCCTACCACAACACCAACACTAATCACAGCACAAACCTAACCCTAACACTAACCCTATCACAATCTAAACCCAAACTCTAACACTCAACCTAACCTAATCTGATTCAAAAACTGAGTAACGTGTTCCTCGATACATTTCAATGCATTTTTTACTGTAAAACAGCATTGTCAAGGAAATCATTCCAGTACAAGTGAAAGAAGTATATAAATATGTTTTGAGAGCTGAATGATATACTAGCTCCATTCCTTTTGATGCATGTTTTACTTGAAAAACAGCATTTTCCCTGAAAACTCAACAATTTCTATGCAAAACCCTTACCTAATGCTGTTTTGAATGCTTAGAGAATTCATGGATTCACTCACTTCCATGCACTTTGGGACTGAAAGTACTTTCTTTAGAGGACACTAACCTTAACCTAAACCTAAACGAAATGTAACACTAACACTATCCCAAAACAAACAACAACCTGAAATCCAAGCACAAACCCAAATCAACCCCAAACTTCACACCAATTTTACGCTCATCACTAACCAAAACCAAATCCTAACCTAAGCCTGAATGTAACACTAACCAAAACCTAACACTAATGCTATCCCTACTTTAACCCTAAACATAACTCTGAGCCCAAAACTAATATTAACATAATTTGTTTCAAAAACCGGGTAATAATAATATCTCCACATGTTTCCATGCACTTTTAATGGAAAACAGCATTGCAATGTAATGTTTCCTTGAAAATATGAAAACAGTTTGCAAATGTGTTCTGAAAGCTCATTGATATACCATCTGCAGTCACGTTCAGCAATTTTTTCAGTGAAAAACAGGGTTTCCTCAGAGAACTCAACTACAGTTCTGCAAACCATTATGGAAGCCAGTTTTGAAAATTTAGAATTTTCTTGGTTTCATTTACTTGTAAAACATTTTTTACTAAATCGGCAATATTTCATAGGACCCTTACCATAAACTTAATTTAAACATAACTCTAACGCCACCACAGACACTAGCAAAAACCGAACTCCAAAAATACCAACACCAGTCCAAAACCCAACCTCCATACCCAGTCCCAAAATCAACGCCAAGCCTTACTTCCATGGATATACTCATTCTAACACCAACCCTAACCTTAACCATAACCATAACCCCAACAGTAGCCAAGTTCAAAAATCAACTCCAAGTCTTACTGCAACCAGAAGCCTCAACCTAACTCAAACCCTAACTCTAACCCTAACCCTATCCCTAACCATATCCCTAACCACCGCAGAGTCGCACAACCAAACCCAAGCCTTACTTCAAAACAAACCCTCATTCTAACTCAAACCCAAACACTAACCCTAACCCTAATCCCAAGCCGAAACCCAACCCTCACCCTAAACATAACCCTAACCCCAACCCTAATGCCAACCTTCACCCTAAACCTAACCCAACCTGAACTCCAACCTTAACCACAACCCTAATACTAACCACAACCTTAACCACAACCACAACCCTAAACCCAACCCAAACACTAACCCCAACCCTAACCCCAACCATAACCCTTACCCTAACCCTAACACTGAGACTTGAGTTGACATAATTTGTTTCAGAAACAGAGTAATGTACTTGGTCCACACACGTCCAAACAAATTTTTACTGTAAAACAGCATTGTCCAACAAATCTCACCTAATTCTATTGGAAAAAAAGTTCTGTAAATGTGTTTTGAGAACTGAGTGATATACTGGCTCCATTCAGTCCCATGCACATTTTTGCGTGAAAAACAGCATTCTCACAGAACACTCAACTAGTACAATGCAAAACCATTACCTAAGACTGTTTTGACAACTGAGTGAGCCATGGCTCCATTCGCTTCCAGGCACTTTTTGAATCAAAATCAGCATTTTCATTGGACACTCATTTATGCCTGGTGAGACAGTATGTAAATCATTTCACAAATCTGAGGGATATAATGGCTCCATTCCCTTTTTAAAGTGAAGAACAGCACTGTTACAGAAAATTCTTCTTGTGCTCTTGAAAACTGGTAATGTAAGTTCTGGAAACATTCTCAAATACTGCCTCCATTCACTTCCATACAGTTTTCTGAGTGAAACTCAGCAATTTCCAGAACACTCCACAATATACGATAATCTGAAACCTTACCACAACACCAATGCCAACCACAACCCAAACCTAACCCTAACACTAAATCTAACCCAATCTAAACCCAAACTTCAAAAACTGAGTAACATACTTCCTCGATTCATTTCCATGCATTTTTATAGGGTAAAACAGCATTGTCAAGGAATCTCTCCTAGTACTATGTGAGACATGTATATAAATGTGTTTTGAGAGCTGAGTGACATACTAGCTCCATTCATTTTGATGGATGTTTCATGTGAAAAACAGGATTCTCCCAGAAAATTCAGCAATTGCTATGCAAAACCCTTACCTAGTACTGTCTTGAAGGCTAAGAGACTTTATGGATACATTCACTCCCATGCAATTTTGGGACTAAAAGCACTTTCTTCACAGAACACTAACCTAACCTAAACCTAACCTATACCTAACACTAAAACTACTTCTAAACCTACAACAACCTCAAAACAAACAACAAACCCAAACCAACCCCAAGCTTCACACAAATCTTAATCCCAACCTTAACCATAACGCAAATCCTAATCCTAGCCTAAACCTAACCCTGACCACAAACTAACACTAATGCTATTGCTACCTTAACTATAAACCTAACTCTGAGCCTAACACTAACATTAACATAATCTGTTTCAAAAATTGAGGAATAATAATATGTCCACACATTTCCATGAATTTTGAATGGAAAACAGCATTGCAAAGTAATGTTTCCTAGTAAAATATGAGAATAGTTTGCAAATGTGTTTAGAGAACTTGCGGATATATCAGCTCCATTTACTTTCAAGCAATTTCTTTTTGTGAAAAACAGCATTTCCACAAAGTACTCAACTATAGAAGTACGAACCACTACCTAAATCTGTATTGAAAACTTACAGTTGTCTTGGCTCCATTAACTTGAATAAGATTATTTTTTACTAGAACTACATGTTTTCAGAGAACCCTTACACTAAACTTAACTTAAACCTAACACTAACGCAAGCACAAACAGAAACCCAACCTCAGAAAACCAATACCAGAACAAATCCCAACCTTCAAACTCAGTCCCAAAGTCAACCCAAGCCTACCTTCAACTCAAAACCTCAACCTAACCCTCACCTAACCCTAACCCTAACCTTAACCCTACCTAACCCTATCCGTAACCATAACCCTAACCCTTATCCCAACCCTAAGCCTAACCCTAACCCCAACCCTAACCCGAACTCTAATCTGAAGTCTAACCCAAACCCTATCCTGAACCTGAACTCTAACCCTAACCCTAACCTGAACCCGAATCTGAACCCTAACCCTAACCCTAACCAACCCTAAACCCTAACTCTAACTCCTTACCAGTAACCACTAACCACTATCTGCACTTACTACTTCTCGTCAGCAGGTAGCACGCACAAAGCTTCTTCACCCAGCCCACCCAGTTGTTGCTGAAGCAGCCTGTCTGCACTTCCCAGTTCTGGACAGCAGATGGCAGGCGTACCCATCCTGGCTGCAGTAATCTGTCTGCATTTCCCTTTTTCTCAGCTTGTGGTGACCCTGAGTCTGCTTCTTCTTCTGGCTCCCCACTCCTGGTCTAGAGTACACTGCCTGTACTTACAGCTTTTCGGCAGCATGTGGCGCTCTCTCAGCTCTCCCTAATCTCACACACACCTGGCCGCAGCAGCTGGAGGACTGCGTAGCTCGACGGGGTTGCTCCAGCCTGCAGTGAATGGATGACAGGTCTCAGCGGCTATGACTGGGGAGGCAGCCATCAACAAAGGGATCACTCCCTGTGCCCAGAGCCTGGACCCTGGGGTGACAAAAGGGTCTGCCTCCAGGCTCCCTTGGGCACTATCCACTAAGACCCACATGGGGAGGTCCCCCCGTCCAGCAGTTGGACAGGCTGCAGCCAAGGATGGTCAGCTCCCTCCCATTGCACCTCCCTGGGCCACAGCTGCCCGGTGGGAGTCTCAGTCCCCCCATGCCCCACCCCACTCTGCTCACCCCGTCCTGAGCCCACCCCCAACCTCTCTCCTTCCCAAACTCCCTGGAGACTCTGTTTGGAATGGGGGAGGGAAGTGAAGAACGCTATGTGGTTAGATTAGAATTGGAGCTAGCAGTATGAACTCATGATTTCCAACCCATCCCTAACTCAAACCCAAACCTGAACCCTAACCCTAACCCTAATCTAGATAGGATACAGGGAGGAAATGTCCAGGACAGCAATTCTCCACAAGTGAATGAAGCAGGAGGGTCTTTCCTCAGTTTAGGTGAAGCGAGAATGAGCGAATCGGGTAGAGGGAGTCGGTCTGGTGGGTCTGGTGAACAGGATCACCACCGGGTGGGCTGCAGTGCACTAGGAAGGTACAATAGGAGGTAACTGACCCTCTTCAGCGCCAACCTGCACAACTGCTAGCTGGGGTAACCTCTCACCATGGTTGCAGTGGACAGCAGCCATGGGGAGCTCAGAGGTGGGCTGATCATGCACCACAGGGCCTGGCTTCAAGACGCCTGGCTGGGTGTGGGAAGAGCTGGCTTGCAGTTGCAGCGTCTGGCCGGCCCACCAGTGCTGCGGATCTGCCATCAGCTGATCCCCCATGCACTGGTCAGTCCCCTACTGCCCATGGTGGAGCAGCCCTGCAGCCCAGCATGCAGACTTCCAGGAGCCTTGGCCAGGATGGACCCCGGTCAGGGAGGAGGAGACTCGAGCCCACCATCTGCTGGCCAGACCAGGTAAGTGCAGGTCGGCTGTATGGGGTGGGGGGGGTGGGGGAGCTGGAAGGAGGAGGAGCCTCACGGTCACCACCTTCTGGGCAGAAGGAGTAAGCGCAGGCAAACTATTCCCTAGGAGCCTGTCTTTATTTTTTTTCTTTTTAATACTTTTCCTTAATATTTTTTATTTCCTGCCACCTTAAAAACACATTCTTTCTATACATTTTTAGTAGGAATATAATTGTTCATTTCATTACTATTCAATTTCATTTATTTTTTATTTCCATTATTGTTCTTCTCTTAAATTTTCTCTCCCTCTTGTGGGCATGAGCCAGACTTCACTCCCAATATATCCTGGGTTGTCTCCTTTTGATTCTAGTTGAAAGTATAATCGAAGAACACTTCCCAGCCCTTATTAAAGACATGAATATTCAAATCAAAGAGGTAGAAAACTCAAAATAGAATAAATCCGAATAAACCTACTCCAAGACGCATACTAATCAGACTGTCAGGTGTTGAACAGAAACAGAAAGTTCTGAAAGCAGCACAAGAAAAGCAATCTACTACACACAAGGGAAAAACACATAGACTGACTTAAGACTACTCAACAGGCACCATGTATGTGAGGAGGCAGCGGTATAATACTTTTAAGATCCAGAATGAGAACAACTTTCAATCAAGAATTCCTTATCCAGGCACATTGTGCTTCAAAATTGAGTGAGAGATTAAAATCTTCAAAGACAAAGAAAGATTGAGAGAACTAGTCAATAAGAGACAAGACCTACAAGAAATACTAAATGGAGTCCTGGCAGCTGAAAGAAAAAGGAAAAGATGGGAGAGGAGGTCTGGAGGAAGGCACAAAATTGAAAATATGAGCACAGATAATTTAAAGGAAAACAGAGAAAGAGAGAAGGATCATAAAATGTAAATCTGACAAATAAAACTAAAGGACAAGATGGAAGAGTCAAGAACTGCTTTTAGAGCAATTACTTTAAACGTTAATGGACTAAAGTCACAATTAAAAGATACAGACCAACAGAACAGATAAAAAAAAACAAAACACAATCCATCTATATGCTGTTTATAAGAGATGTATCCTAGACTCAAGGACACAGATTGAAAGTAAAAGGATGCAAGCTGTAACCAAAACAAAACAGGAGTAGCTATATTAATACCAGACAAAATAGACTTTAAATGTAAAGATGTCATAAGAGACAAAGAAGGACAGTACATTAATAAAAGGGAGCAGGACAATCACAAATTCCCCCAATTAAGGAGCTTCCCAGTACATGAGGGTATTGGAAAAACTGAAGGGAGCTACAGACATATCAAAAGTAACAGTGGGAGATTTCAATACACCGCTCTCCACTTTAGATAGAACAACTACACAGAGGATCAACAAGGCGACAGAGAACCTAAACATCGGGATAAATCAATTAGATCTAATACACATATATAGATCACTATAGGCCAAACTACCAGTATACACATTCTTCTCTAGTGCACATGGAATGTTCTCCAGATCGTATGCGAGCACACAAAAATGAGTCTCAATAAATGTAATAAGATTGAAATTATCCAAAGCACTTTCTCTGATCACGATGGAATATAGTTGGAGATTAATAATCATGAAAGAACCAGAGCTTTCATAAATATATGCAGATTAAACAACGCACTCTTAAATAATCCATGAGTCAAGAAAAATTGCTAGAAAGGTCAGCAAATATCTAGAAATGAATGATAATAAGAATGAAACATATCAAAACTTATGGGATGTGGGGTGCAACGGTAGTTCAGCGGCAGAATTCTCGCCTACCTTATGGGAGACCCAGCTTTGATTCCTGGCCATGCACTTCCAAAAAAAAAAAAAAATTATGGGATGTGGCAAAGGCAGTGCTGAGAGGGAAATTTATTGCCCTAAATGCCTATATTTAAAAACAAGAATGAGCAAAATTTGAGGATTTAACTGCTCACCTGGAAAATTTAGAGAAAGAACAGCAAACTAACCCCAAATTAAATATAAGAAGAAAAATAATAAAGACTATGGCAGAAATAAACAAACTGGAGAATAATAAAACAGTAGAATCAATGAAATTAAAAGGTGGTTCTTTGAGAAAATCAATAAAATTCATAGTTCCCTAGCTAGACTAACAAAGAAAGAGAGAAGGTAGAAATAGACAAGATCAGAAGTGAGGGGGACTCATTGTCACAGATCTTGAAGACATTTTAAAAATCAGGAGAATATTATGAACAACTATATGCCAACAAACTAGACAACTTAAATGAAATGGACTAATTCCCAGAGACACACAAACTACCTATACTGACATGATAAGAAACAGAAGATCTCAACAAACTAATCACAAGTAAAGATATTCAATCAATCATCAAATTTGTTCCTACAAAGAAAAGTCAGTGGTTTCACAGGGGCATTTTATCAACCATTCCTAAAAAGAACTAACACCATTCCTGCTCAAACTCTTCAAAAATTGTTGAGGAAATTTTATGAGGCTAACATCACTCTAATATCAAAACCAGATAAAGATGTACAAGAAAGGAAAACTACAGGCCAAATGCACCATAATCAAGTGGGTTTATTTCAGGCATGCAAGGGTGGTTCAACACGAGAAAATCAACGTAACACAATCTGTTAACAAGCGTAAAGGGAAAAATCACATGATTATCTCGACTGACATTGACAAAGCTTTCGACAAAATTCAGCATGCTTTTCTGATGCAAACATTTATCTGTGGCTCACAGGACAGCCCCCAGATGAGAAGGTGGATAAAGAGGCCCCATGGTGCCGGATGCAGCCTCTCCTGCCCCCTCTTCTAGTGCGCTCCCCTCTGCAAGGGCCACAGGAGTTGCCACAGAGCGCCTGGGCCTGCATTCAGCCAGCAGGGGGGAAGGAGCATTTTACCAGGGCAGGCCCTGGGCCCAGCCAGGCTCCGGAGGGACTACTGCCAGAGGAGAGGGGGAGATTGACTTGGGGGCAAAGAGTAGTCTCTGACACTGAACGTTTACAAACCAGGTTTACCCGTGTGCTGAGATTCTGACAGCAATGGCTATCAGCAGAACCAACAGGCGTCATGCACTTATGTGCCAGGCACACCGTCACTCCCGCCACTCCCGGCACCTGTGGCCGTTTTATTTCCGCCCTCCCTTCCCGGAACAAAGGGGCCTCGGCCTTCGCCCCTCGGGGGCCCCGCCTCTCGGGCAGCCCCACGGCCACCCCTCGGGAGCCCTTCTCTGCCCACTGCGCGGCCTGTCAGCGCAGGGAGTGGTGACCTGCGTCCCAGCGGGGCTGTCCTGGGGTGACGCGCCGAGGACCCGGCCCGAAGCCATCTCTGAGGGAACGGTCCTCGCGACTGGCTGAGAGCCTGGGTGGACCCACCAGTGTCCTCCGGCCAGCCCTGCTCACCGCCCACCTTTGCGACTCGGGTTTTAAAGGGAAGGCCGTCACCATCCTGGGCGCCCCGTCTCGGGCAGCTTTCCTGCCTCAGCGGAGATCGGCTGTAGTGGACACCGCGTGGCCACCCAGCCTGAAGAGTTCACTCTCTGGCCACCCAGGGCTGGACGCTGGAGCCGCCCCGGACCTGGGGAAGGGGCCAGCGTGCCGCTAGCCTCCCGGGCTCGTGGGGAACGGGCGGCCCCTGGGCAATCCGGCTCAAGACAGGGAGGCGCACTGGGCGCTGAGTCGGCAGCCGGGAGCCCCGCTGGGCGCTGGGCCTGCCCGAGGGCGCGGCGGGGACTGCGGGGTGGATCCCGCGGGGTGGATCCCACGAAGTGGACCCCTCAGGCGCGTCCACCTTCCCACCTCGGCCTGGGCGGGTGCTCGTGGGGGCAACCCCGCCTCATCCCCCAAGGAAGGGAGAGGCTGCCTGCCCAGTGCGGGTCGCGGGGAGCGCGAGGCTGACAGTGCCCGGGTGTCCTTGCGGCCCACCGCAGGCTGGAGGCCGGGGCTCCCGCTATCCCGAGGTGAGGTCCCTGCAGCTCACCGCAGGCTGGAGGCCGGGGCTCCCGCTGCCCAGGGGAGGGGGGGCGCAAACTTGTCGCTGCCAAGTTCACGCCGGGCGGTGCCGGAGTCTCCTGAAGTCTTGCCCTTAATTCTTCCGGCTCCACCCTCAGACCCCGGCCTTTATCTGAATTTCTGTCCCCTCCCTGTACCCTGTGCTTTTATAAACAGCCTTGAGGTATTTGGTATTAAACTCTGAAGATGTGGGTTGCATCCCTTTCCCACTCAAAACGCCGCTGGGGCCGTGGGTTCCTCCCAAGCTATTGGGGTTACACTGCATTAGCCCAGGGCTGGCCCCAAAGTGGGTGGGCACGGGGAAACCTCTTCCTCGCCTGTTCTAATGTCTCCTGGGTCAGAAAGAGATGCACGCAGACCCTAACCCAACCCTCTGACCCTCACCACACACCCCCTTGTCCGCACATGCCGTCTTCTTGAGGCCTCAGGCTCGCCACCTGCTGGTTGAACGTGAGAAGTGCAGGCCGATGCCGCCGTCTGGAAGGGGTGCGGAGATGCCTCAGGATTGCCACCTGCTGGGGAGAAAGGTGAGTGCAGGCAGTCTAATTATCTGCCAGTTTTTGTTATATTTTCCTAACATTCAACTTTCTTTTTGCCCCTTTTTTGAAATATATTTTAATTTGTAGTACAATTACTTTTTCATTATTTTATATTTTATTTTTATAGAAATGTTATGTTTTTATATTTTTATTGATTGTTTTTTGTTTCTTAATTCACTATTTACTATTTAACCCCCGAACCCGCACCCGAATCCCGAACCTGAACCCAGGACTCTGGGTGGGACCCTGACCATTTTCCGCTGACGTCCTGCCTACTGGACCCTGAATCCCCCCAGGCGACAGTGGATCCCTCCCCTGAGCCCCGAGGTGTCCGCACAACCCTGACCACCGCGGGTCGTGGAAAGTCCTTCCTGTTCCCGCAACTGCAGAACAAACCTCGGGCCTCCCAATGGCTCCAGCAGTTCCCACGGCCGATGTGAAAACTAGAAAGCGGCTGGTGCCGTGAGGGCTGCAGGGCCGCCCCGGCCTCAGGTGCGCTGGACCTTCTGGAGCTCACCTGTCTGTCCAGGTGCAGCGACCTAAGTCGGAGCCGGATCCCTTTCCCACCCCACTGGATCGCCGCCTCCGGGGCCACAGGGACGCGTGAAGAGTCTGCGCGTGCTTGAGGGAACTGTTTTCCAACATCGCCCTCACCCTGCCCTTCATTCTCTCACTGTCATTCTAACCCGATCCTATCTCCCATCCTAACCCTCAACCTCACTCTGCAGGTCTCCACTGCAATCTGGGCAGTCGGACAGTGACGACAGGTTCGAAGAATGGGGAGAACGACGAAAATCGGCGGACATTGTCGGAGAATGACGAATGGCGGCGGGGAGCAACGAAAATTATCGAACAATGACGAATGACGACGGGGATTGTCGAACAATGACGAATGGAGACGGAAACGACAGGGATTGTCGAACAACGACGAAAGGCGACGAAGAATAGCGGAGATTGTCGAACGTTACGAACTGCAACGAAGAATGGCGGAGATTGTCGGACAGTGACGAAAGGCGAGGGAGAATGGCGGAAATTGTCGGGCAAGGACGAAACTTAGCGGAGATTGTCGGAGAATGACGAAATTTGGCAGAGACTGTCGGAGAAGGAAGAATGGCGACCGGGATGGCCGAACAATGAAGAATGGCGACGGGGAATGACAGGGATTGTCTAACAATGACGAATGGGGACAGGAATGTCGGGGATTGTCGGGCAGGTGTGAAAGGCGATGGGGAATAGCGGAGGCAGCCCAGCCTAATCGGAGACTGATGGACTGCTTCCCAGAGAAGGGCGGGCCAAGTGACCGCCAGCGAAACCCCAAAGACTGGGAGCCGGCCACGAGGCCCGAGGGCTCTTTGATTTTTTTTAAGTATTTTTATTGTGAACAGCAAACAAACATACAAGCATTCTTGACATGGTTACATAAATGGCTCACAATATCATCACATAGTTGTGTATTCATCACTATGGTCATTTGCATCTTTCCATCCAAAGAAATAAAAAAAGAAAAAACACATCTACCATAACCCTTACCCCACCCTCTCATTGACCACAAGTATTGCAATCTACTTAATTTATTTTAACTCTGTTACCCCATGATTTGTTCATTTTTTATCCATACTTTTTACTCCTCTGTCCATACCGTAGATAAAAGGAGCAACAGACACAAGGTTTTCACAATCATACAGTCACATTGTGAAAGGTATATCATTATACAATCATCATCAGGAAACATGGCTACTGGAACACAGCTCTACATTTTCAGGCAGTTCCCTCCAGCCTCTCTAATACACCATAAACTAAAAAGGGGATATCTATATAATGTGTAGGTATACCCTCCAGGATAACCTCTCGACTCTGTTTGGAATCTCTCAGCCATGACACTTTATTTTGTCTCATTTCTCTCTTCCCCCTTTTGGTCAAGTTTTCTCAGACCCTTGATACCGGGTCCTGGCTCCTCCTAGGATTTCTGTCCCACATTGCCAGGAAGGGCCACACTCCC
>PVIY010025919.1:0-36275 GCA_004026745.1 Myrmecophaga tridactyla | reverse complement strand
AGTCCACATTACGAATGATCTGCATTGTCTGCTTAAGGTTTAGGGCAAATACTTATCACTATTCTGTTAGACTTTTTCCTGAAAATGAGTAATTAGGTAATAGTTTCCTGGGGCAGTGACATTTTATAGGTCATAGTGTGACTTTTTAATATGGTGCTAAGGTCTTTAGTCAGTGGGTTGAAACTGGCAAGAAAAACAACGTTAGTGTTACAAAAAGACAAGTAGCCATATACAGCATTTGCCCTGATTTTTTCTTTTTTTAAATAACTCTTAAATGAAACTTTTAACTACTCTTAGTTGAGAAAAGAAATTTATATACAAAAATATTTTTTCTATTTCCCCACAATAATGCAAATTGTTGTATAAAATATGTACAATTATACTTTTAAGATATCCAGAAGTACATACAAATTAACATCTTTTAATAGAGAAATGTATAAGCTAATCTTAAAAATGTCCCAATACAGTTTTATAACCAGTAATGCCATTAAAGAGGTCTGTTTAAAATGGTTAAACTTTTAGAATTTTAGTAACATTTTGGTGTTTATCTTTTAGGAAAAACTTCATGTTCACAAATTTGCTTTATATAAGGAAGTATTAAATGCATCAACCTTTGGCATTTTCTTATATCCAGAAGTCCACTGCCTTTTAATTTTCTTGGCTTTCAGTTAAAAAATAGAATAGAACAAGAAACTGAAGTATTTTCCATTTTCCATATCCTGAGTAGGAAAATGAATAAGAGGAGGGAGAAGAGTTTAATGGGTATTTATGGGCAGAAAAAATAAAATAATAAATGCGATACAGAAATGAAGATATCACAAACAGAATCAAAATGATTATCCAATAGTTTGATTTGTATTTAGAAATCTAGATTCTTTCTAGCACTTGTCCAATTGAATACTGTATGCCTTATTTAGTTGTGCAAGTGAAGGTCTGTGACAGAAAAAAAGGTAGGTTTAATGTCTACCTGATTAGCTTCAAAATAGAAATAATTTTTAAATCATAAAATAAATCAAATAAATGCTATGATTTTTCTAAAACTCTGACAATACAAAGAGTTATAAAGAAAATAAAATATCATCTATAATCTCAACACTATTAACATGCTGATCCATGTACCTGTGCATACATAGCTAGATTTTTATAAAAATGGGATCATACTATATTTACTGTTTTAGAATTTGATTTTTAAAATTTAACTTTATATTATAGGTAACTTTATGTGTCAATAAACAATTCTGTACTAGCATTAAAAAAAAAAAAAAAAAAAAAAAGAGAAGCTGAGGCCCAGAAAGGTGAATGATGTGAAGGCTTCCAGGCCTGTCCTCAATAAGCAACTATAATTGTGTGAGCGGAGAGAGATAAGCAAGATGGCAGAGTAAGAAATTCCAGGGTACAATCTATCCACAATTGAATAAACAATTGAATAAATTGCCAAAATCACCTTTCTCAGAGCTATCAAAAATACTTAGGGTTGCAGTAACTGGGCAAGTGTCAAATCAAGAAAAGAGCAATTTAAAAGGGTTCTCCATAGTAAAACCATATGGTTCCTTTATTGACCCTTCCCTCACACCCTCCCTGGCTTGTAGAGATAATATCTGATGCTCTCGGTGCAGGTCTCCAGTCCTGGTTCTGGAGAGGGCAGAGTACCCTGTTGTGCATGCTGGGGCACATGTATGTCTGTACCAATCTGTTGCTGGCAATTAATCTGAAGGACTCATCCAAGATGCTCATCTGTGGCTTGCAGACCTCACAATTTGCTCTGGACCTAGAATTAGCTGGAAGGGCAACTAAAACATCAAAATAAAACAAACTATAGATGCCAGGGGCAAAGTATTACCAGTTAAGACATACAATGGAACCTGGGACCAGAAGGAAAGGCTGTAAAATTCTTGGGGGAAGATGGACAAATTTGGAATACAGTGTATCCATATATCCAGAAGTATACCCATATACCCTGAACAAGACATATGCTCAGAAAAGACCTAAGTTGGCTATATTATTAAAATGGAAAGCAAGTGTTGGCAAGGATGCAGAGAAATAGGAACAATCATGCATTATTGGTAGGAATGTAAAATGATGCAGTCATTGTGGAAAACAGTTTGGCAGTTCCTGAGAGAGTTAAATATAGAATTACTGTATGATCCAGAAATTCCAATTATAGATACATATCCAAAAGAACTGAAACCAGGGACTCGAATAGATATTATAAAATAATGTTCATAGGATTAATGTTCATAATAGCAAAAAGATGGAAGTAACCTGCTTGTCTACGGACATGAATGGATAAACAATATGTGGTATACAATGAAATATTATTCAGCCATAAAAAGAAATACAGTTCTGATATATGTTACAACATAGAATAACCTTAAAAACATCATGTTGAATGAAGTAAGCCAGAAATAAAAGGACAAATATTGTATCATTTCACTTAATGTGATATAAATACTAAGAATAAACAAATTCAAAGGGTCAAAAAATAGATTACAGGTTACCAGGAGGCAAGGGATTGTGCTTAATAGGTACAGAGTTCCTCCTTGGGGTGATGGAAGGATTTGGGTAATGATTAGTAGTAGAACAAAATTGTTAATATAATTATCACTGAATTATATATATGAAAATGATAAGAAATGGAAATTTTGTGTTGAATACATTTTAGCACAATAAAAAGTAAAAAAACTTATAGATTTACGAAGATGTAATACCAAATAACGAAGAAAAGCATAGATGAGTCATAGCTCATCAAAATTAAAGCTTTCGTACATCAAAGAACATTATTAACAAAGTGAGACAACTTCCAGAATGGAAGAAAATATTTGGAAGTCATATATATGATCATTGTTTGATATCCAGAATATATTTAAAAAAAAAACAACTAACACAACTCACCAGCAAAAAGACAAAAAACTCAACTTAAAGAATGAGTGAAGGACTTGAATAGAAATTTCTCCGAAGATATACAAATGGGCAATAAGCAGATGAAGATATGCCCAACATCATTAGCCATTAGAGAAATGCAAAACAAAACCACAATGAGATACCACTTCACACCTACTAGGATGGCTATTATTTTAAAAATATATAAAATAACAAATGTTAGCAAGGATGTAGACAAATGGGAAACCTCACGCATTGCTAGTATAAATGGGAAACCATTTGGTGTTTCCTCAAAAAGTAAAACAGAATTATCATATGACCTAGAAATTTCACTCTTGGTATATAATGCAATAGAACTTGAAAACAGAGATTCAAGCAGATGACTGTACACTGATACTCAGAGCAGCATCATTCACAATAGCCAGAAATGGAAACAAACCAAGTGCCCATCAATTGATGAACAGATAAACAAAATGTGCTATGTTTATACAATGGAATAAAATTTAGCTATAAAATGGGATGAAGTTCTGATCCATGCCACAATATGGACAAATTTTGAAAACATTATGCTGGGTAAAAATAAGCCAAACACAAGAGGACAAACATATGATTCGACTTTTATGAAATATCTAGAATAAGAAAATTTATAGAAATAGAAGGTAGATTAGTGGTTACCAAGTCTGGGTACAGGGAGAAGAAGGAGTTATTGCTTAATGATACAGAATTTCTGCTTTGGATAAGAAAAAACACTGGAGGTGATGAATAGTGTGTGGATGGTAGCACGACATTGTAAAAGCGATTAATATCACAGAGTCATGCACTTAAAATGACAACTTTTGTGTGTGTATACATATGATCATATTAGAAAAGGGAAAATACATATACTTACCTTTTGAAAGTATCCTCTTAAGCTCTGTTAGAAGGATTTTTTTTTAAATATTATTTCATCCTAGTTTGTTGTTTACTTCTAGTAAAATGCAACACATTAGCTTGTGGTGATACTTTCCTTCATAAAAGCATCCTAGCATTGTTTGCAAAAACAAAACAAAAAAACACTTGTAAATAATAAATGGGTCATGGAAGTGTTAGGAGAAATTTTTTTAATATGGAACTGAATGAAAATGAACATGCATCCTATCAAAATATGTAGGACCCATTAAATCAGTGCTCAGAGGGAAACTAATTTCTCTAAATGTATGAGAAAATAGGAAATGTATCAAATTAAAAATCCAAATTATTACCTCAAGAAACTATCATAAAAGAGCAAAATAAAATGAAAACAAAGGGAATGAAGGAAATTAAGAACATAATTTTAAAAACTTAAAAACTAGACAATAGAGAAAAATCAATGAAACAAAAAACTGGTTCATCAGAAAACCAAATAAAAATGATAAACCACTAATATGCATGACAAAAATAAAAGGAAAAAAAATACACATAAATTACCAGTATAACAATAAAAGAAATATGTCACAGAGACCCTGCAGCCACTAAAAGGATAATAAAGTAATACTGTGAACAATTTAACATTAATAAATTAGTCTATTTAAGAATAAATGGACCATTTCCTTGAAAAATCACAAAGCACATAACTTAGCCAAGAAGAAAGACACAATTGGTATAGTTTTATAAAATATAATATTTTTACATATAATATATATGTATTTTGTTTTATATATTATTTATATATAATATAAAATTTATATAAAATATAATTTGTAATTTAAAATCTCCTGTATAGATATTTGCACAATAATGTTCATTAAAGCATTATTCAAAATTGCCAAAAAGACGGAATCAACCCAAGGGTTTATAAACTGATGAATGGATAAGCAAAATGTGATATGTACATGTACACACACACACACACACACAATAGACTATTATTCATCATTTAAAAAATGAAGTTCTGGTTAATATGACAGCATGGATGATGGTAGTACAAAGCTGTGAGTGTAATTAACAGCATTGAATTGTATTTGTAAATGTGGTTAAAAGGGGAAATATTAGGTTGTATATATGTTAACTAGAATAAAAATTAAAAGATGAAACATAAGCTGGTACAACATGGGAACCCTATTGCTCTTTCATGAATTATAATAAATATACTACACTAATGCAAGGTGTTAATAGGGAGGTATATGGGGAGGAAATACACACTACTATATAAACTATGGACTACAGTTAATAGTACAATTATAACATTCTTTCACCAATTGTAACAAAAGTATCACACTAATGTAAAGTATTATTAGTGGGGAAGACAGATAGGAGCACTGTATTCTTTACACGTATTCTTTACATAGTCTTTAAAACTACACTAATTTAAAAAAAATTTTAAAGCTCCTATATGATAATCTCCAGTCCCAGGTGGTTTCACTAGATAATTTTACCACATATTTAAAGAAAAATTAATAGCAATGTTACACAATTTCTCCCAGAAAACAAAAGAATAGGAAAAACTTGAATTCATTTTATGAAGCTAGTATTACCCTATACCAGAAGCAAAGACAGTACAAATAAAAAGTAAATTCACAACAAAATTGGAACTTAAATGTAAAATTATATTTTTATAAATTACCATAGAGGAAAATGGCCAAGATTCAGTCCTATGCAAAGAATTAGCAGAGGTGATCCCAAAAGTACAATCTACAAAATGAAAACTGATAAAATGGACTCTGTATAAAGCCACGTAAGAAGATATGGTAAAGACTGAGAGAAAATAATTTCAGACTATGTCCAATAAAGGATATATATGTAGAATATATTCTAAATCTCAAAATTCAACAATAAAAATAAATGCAAATAGAAAAGAGGAAAAAGACATGCACAGACATTTCAACAAAGAGAAAATACAGATGGCAAATAAGCACATGAAAATATGTTCATAATTAAACACAAGGGAAATGCAAATTAAAACCACAATAAGATATCACTATACAATTCTCAGAATATCTCAAATAAAAATAATGGCAATAAAAAGTTGTGACAACAAGGAGAAACAGGATCACTCATACACTGTGCAAAGAAAATGTAAAATACTATAGACTGTATGGAAAACAGTCTGTTTCTTATAAAACTAAGCATACAGCTACGTTATGCAACCCCCACCACCAATTGCACTCCTGGGCATTTATCCCAGACAAATGAAAATGTATGTTCACACAAAAACATGCACACAAATTTTAGTCATATTAGACATAATAGACACACAGCTATTTTTGTCACATTAGCCCGAAATTGGAAACAACCCAATGTCTTCAACAGGTGAATGATTAAACAAACTGCTGTACCATCCATACCATGGAATACTACTCAGCAACAAAAAAGAATGAACTATCGATACATGCAACAACTTGGGTGAGTCTCTAGAAAATTATGTTTAAGATAGCCAACCCTAAAAGGTTACATATTATATTATTCTATTTATACAACATTCTTGAAATGGCAAAATTATTAAATTGGAGAACAGCTTAGTGTTTGTTGGGAGTCAGGGATGGGGGTAAGAAAGATGGAAAGATGGAGTATGGATAAAAGAGGACAAAATGAGGAATCACTGTGGTGACAGAACTGTATCTTGACTATTAAAATATCAATATCATGGTAGTGTTAGTGTACCATAGTTTAATAATATGCTACCATTGGGGGAAAATGGATAAAGGATACATGAAATCTCTCTGTATTATTTCTTAGGAATACATGTGAATCTACAATTATCTCAAAATGAAAAACTTAACTTTAAAAATTTGGAATTTCTTCCTGGAAGATGGCGGAGTAAGATAGGCTGAGTTCACCCTTACTCTGTGGAACAGACAGAGAAGTGACAGTAAAACAACTGAAACAGGGTATGAGTGACCAGAGAGGGACTTCTATGTTATATAGGGAGGACATGGATGAAAAAGGCAGGGAAATTACAACTGAGAGGATAGGATGAGTTTACCCACACCTGGGGCAGGCTGCAGCATACAAGTGGGATTCAAAGGAGTGCCGTGCCTCCACATTTCCACATCCATATCAGCTTGAGAGAGCTTACCTCCCAGCTCCGTTGCCAGGAATTCCCACAGGGAACCCTGAAGCCAGCAGACTTGGTATACTTACACAGAGAGACCTTGCAGTCAGGATCCAGTGCCTACCTCCACTCCTGAGGCAGGGTGCTGTGGGTATCTGGTTTGGGCTGAAACCAGGGGACCCTCCCCTCAGGAGGAGGTGGGGACACTGATCTGATCTGATCATAGGCCAATGAATGAGACTCCCTGGGTCCTGCTGCTTTTATCCTTTCACAATGGAGACCTAGAATGCTCATGGCATCCATGGGCACAGTGGAGGAGAGGTAGGGAGGCAGGAGTGAGCCACTCCACACTGCGAGGCACTCCTGGGCTGGGAGTGGGCAAAGAAACTTGAAATACTCAGTGTCGCACCCCAAGATCATACCATGAGGGAGCCTGGGGACAACCAGACCCATCATGCCTACAAGCAGATTCTCCATTGAGGCACACACTACCGCCCAATACCCAGCCCCGGGGATGACAGCTTTCAGTACCCATGAAGACCCGCAGCCTTGACTGGCTTTGCACCTGGTTCTGGCCCAGCCAGTTGACTTAGTCTTGGAGAGGCAGACCTGAGAGGACAACCCACCCAGCAATACCACTACTTGGCATAAATCCAGAAGAGCTGAAAGCAGTGTCACGAGCAGACATTTGCACATTGATGTTCATAAGTGGCATTATTCACAATTGCCAAAAGTTGGAAACAATCAAAGTGTTTATAAACAGATGAGTGAAGAAATAAAATGTGGTATATATACACACAATAGAATAGTATGCAGAATTAAGAAGAAATGAGGTCCTGAAGCATATGGCAACACAGATAAATCTTGAGGACATAATGCTGAGTGAAATAAGCCAGACACTAAAGGATAGATACTGCATGATTTCACTAACATGAACCCCCTCGAAAATGTAAACTCAGAGTCTTAAAATATAGGAAATAGAGGACCAAGATATAGACAGGAGCTAGGGAATGCGGAACAGTTACCTAATATGTACAGACTAGTTAATGAGATTGAACCTAATGCTATGGGAATGGATAGAGGTGATGGTAGTTCATTGGTGGGTTTATGAATAATAGTGCCATATTGAAGGTGAATATGATTGAACGGGGTTGTTTAGAGCCATGTATCTCATTGATTATCACTACGAATAAAAATAAGTTCTTACATAAACTACTTCAGAAATATGACACTTGTACAAAGAGTTAATAATAGAAGAGTATATGGGAAAAACTACTTATTATATGCTGTGGTCTATATTTAACAGAAATATATCACTAGTACCACAACAACACTAGGGGTAAATAATTGGGGGTGGGGGGTAGAGTTAAGGAGAATTTTGGATTTTTCCTTTGGAATGGGTGTGTCTGTTATTTCTCTCTTTGGAGCAATGAAAACTGTCTATAATTAAGAATGATGATCGTAAAAATAAGTGAGGATACTGTGATACACTGTTTATTTTGGATAGAATATATGCTATATGAATACCTTTCAAAATCTGAAGATTCAAAATAAATTAATAAACAGAAAGATTCAAACTCTAGAGAAAATGTGGATTCTATGTTGGTAGTATGGCACAATGGGGCAGTACCTCCCGAGGATAATGTACTGAATACACAGGAGGCTAAATATTGGGTTGCCATATGATTAAGCAATCCTGTTAAAGGGAATATACTTGAAAGAACTGAAAAGAAGGACTTGAATAGACATTTGCATACTGATATTTATGGCGACATTATTCATGATACCAAATGGATGTAGATGGCTGAAGGGTACATTGACTGAGAAGCAGAAGGCCGAACAGTGGTATATACATATGATGAATATTGTGCAGCTACAGAAAGGAATGAAGTCATGAGCATGCAACAAACTGAATCAACCATGAGGACATTATGTTGAGCAAAATAAGCCAGAAGCAAAAGGACAAATATTGTATGGTTACTTTTAGAAAATACTTATAAGAAAATCAGGGCCTAGATTGTAAGTTCTTACACAGTCACATTATTTTTGAGCTTTAAGTGATATTTCAAATTCTGAGATGCTGTGCTATATGAGTATAACCTAGTATTTTCCTGGAACTTTGGGTACCTGTGTGACACCTAAGACTCAGAGATGGAGTTCTGCAGCTCAGAAAGTCAGTGTTCCTACATACAAAAACTGTTTTTAAAAAAAGCCAAAAAAGAGATCAGGTTTCCATTAGAGATAAGAACAAAGCCAATCTGGTTGGGACTAAGGTAAATCAGAATAGAGGGTAATGGTTGATACTATCTACATTTTAGAACTTCACCAACTATATGAGACCAAAGGGAGAGAGGGTTATTTTTTCCAAAACCTAAATTTTCTGCAGCACACGACTAACTTAACCTACCTGACCAGTTCAGTAAACCTAATCACATGGAAACTAGACTTGGGAATGAGGCTTGCCATTCTGTATATAATGTAATGCCTAGATACATTCCAGAGTATGTTGGGAAGATAATTAAAAAGTATTGACAAAGTCCCTTGAGGAACTGGAGAAAAAATATGGAACTGTTTACCTGTCCTGGGAAATCCCTGATACTGGGAGATCCCTGATATTCTCTCAACATTAGGGACTCCCAGGTTAGTAAGTTGAGCCCTCAATCCTGAGGCTTGCTCTTATGAAACTCTTATCAGTAATGGAGAAGCTAAGCATACCTAAAATAATGTCTAAGAGTTACTTTCAGAGAACCTCTTTTGTTGCTCAGATGTGGACTCTTTCTCTCTCCCTCTAAGCCCAACTCTGAAAGTAAGCTCATTACCCTCCCACCCAACATGGGACATGATGTGCAGGGATATGAATCTCCCTGGCAAATTGGGACGACTCCCAGGTATGAGCCTGCCCCTGGCATCACAGCATTGACAATGCCTTCCTAATCAAAAAGGGGAAAAGAAACATAACAAAATGAGGTATCAGGGGGCTAAAAGAGTTCAAATAGAGTCCAGAGACTATTCTGGAGATTACTATGCAAGCTTCACCTAGATATTGCTAATTGTCATGATATGGCAACCCCCAACCAGCAGTATTCCTATAAACACTAAAGGATACCCAGGACTCTGAGACTCTATAAAGTTTCACTCACTACATTTATTTTTCAGAAAACTATAACCTCCAGATGGTTCCTAGGCCAGATAAGCCCTGAAACCTAGAGTTACCAGTCTCTCCAAGAACATCAAGCAGTTGCATCCCCCACCCCATAATGTCAATACCCCTTTTCAACATGAAGAAGTTAGAATGGCCATTGACCAAATATCCCTAAAGAGTGAGAGAAGGATCAAAGGAGTTGTATCAGAGAAGAAAATATTTAACAAAAGGGTATGACTACTGAATCATTATATTGATACTTCTTTTTAGTCTTCAGTGCCTTAGGGCAGCTAGAAGAAACCTCAAGTGGTGGAATTTTAACCTATGCCATACTTTGAAATTTGTTCTAAAACTACTCATTAAAATAACTTTGAAATTTATCATTTTTTTGTATAAATGTTATATTTCACAATTAAAAATGTTAAAAAAATTGGGGATAACACTAAAGCAGAATTTAGGGGGAAATTTATACCAGTGTAGGCATATATTAGAAAAGAAGATAGGTCTTAAATCAATGCCTCAGCTAGTAAAAGAAGACAAATTTAACCAAAAGTAAGCAAAAGAAAGGAAATTAAAAAGATTAGAGTAGAAATCAATGAAATAGCACATTGAAAACAGTGCATAAAATTAATGAAACCAAATTTGGTTCTTTGAAAAAATCAATACATTTGATAAGCTTCTAGCCAGACTGATCAGGATAAAGAAAAAAACTATCAATAATGAAAGAGGGGGCAACATACTGATCTCACAGATATTAAAAGTATGCCAATAAATTTGACAATGTGAGCGTTCACAATAATTACCCATTTCTAAAGAAACAACAAACTTTATTTGGTTATAAATATTTCCCTTACCTGAAGGATATACAATTGAAATAAATATGTAGAATAATGAACCAAAAATTAAGGATACATTCGTATAGCACCTGTTCTCGTCCCAAGAGCCAAGATTTTCTGAACAGGATCAAAGGCTAATGCTGTGGGCTGATAAGGAAAACCATGCCGAACTGTCTGAAAGAGAGCAAACAGTACAAATAGTCATCAGGGAAATAAAAACTAAAATTATAAGATACAATATAACACAACCATCAGAATGACTAAAAGTTAAAAAGAAAAAGATAATTACTGCCAAATGTGGGCAAAGATATAGAATAACCTGAACACCTACACATTTGTGATACAAAATAATTCAATCAGTTTCTTATAATTTATAACATAATCATATCCTATGACATAACAACTACCACTCCTATATATGTACCCAAGAAAACTGAAAGCATATTCCTCAAAATTATTTCCATGACTATATGCCTAGCAACTTTATTCTTTTATTCTAATACTTTTTTCTTTATTAGAGAAGCTGTGGGTTTACAGAACAGTTATGCATAAAATACAAGCAGGATTCTTATGCACCACCTACCACCAATATCTTGTCTTGGTGCAAAACATTTGTTACAATTGATGATAGCCCAGTTTTATAATTGCACTATTAAATAAAGTCCACAGTTTAAACTAAGGGTCATAGTTTGTATAGTATAGTTCTACTGATTTTTAAATTTTTTATACTGTTACCACATATTGAATCTAACATTTTAATCATTTTCAGATATTTACATATACGTGTGTGTTTGTGTGTGTGTAATTCAGTGCTGGTGTTTGCATTCATAATGTTGTGCTACCATCACTATCATCCATTACTAAAACATTTCTATCATTTCGAACAAAAAACCTGTGTGTGTGTGTGTGTGTGTGTGTATTTTTTTTTTCACATGGGCAGGCACCGGGAATTAAACCCAGGTCTCCGGCATGGCAGGCGAGAATTCTACCTGCTGAGCCACCATTGCACCACCCAAGAACCCAGTGTATTTTAGGCCTTAATTTCCCATTCCTTATCCCCATTTCATCTCCTGGTACCTATATTCTAGTTCCTGTCTTTATGAGTTTACTTATTCTAATTGTTTCAAATCAGTGAAATCAAAATATGTACTTTGTTTCTGTCTTATTTCATGACACATGATATCTTCAAGGTTCATTCATATTGGTACATGCATTAGGACTTCATTCCTTCTCAGAGCTGAATAATATTCTATCACGTTGTCCATTCAATAATTGATAGACACTTGGATTGCTTATCTTTTGGCAATTGTGAATAATGCCATGAACATCAATGTGCAAATATATTCAAGAACCTGCTTTCAGTTACTTTAGGTATATACTTATTAGTGAGATTGCCAGGTCATATTGTAGTTCTACACTTAGTTTCTTAGGAGGCGTCAAACTTGCCTCCCACAACAGCTGCACTATTTATATTGCCATCAACAATGAATGAGTGTTCCTATTTATCTATATCGTTTCCAACACTTGTTACTGTCTGTATTTTTAATAGCAGCCATTCTAACGGTTGAGAAATGATATTTCATTGTTGTTTTCATTTGTAATTTCCTGATGGTTACTGATGTTGAGCATATTTTCAGGTGTTTTCTGGCCACATATATAACTTCTCTGGAGAGAGATGTCTAGTCAAGTCTTTTGTCCTTTTCTACTTGGGTTATTTCTCTTTTTGTTGTTAAGTTGAAGGATTTCTTTATGTATTCTGGTTATTAACAATTACCAGATATGTGGTTTCCAAATATTTTCTCCCATTGTATAGGTTGCTGTTTTTGCTTTCATGATGAAGTACTTGGTGGCACATATTTTTAAAATTTTTACAAGGTCCCATTTATTTGTTTTTCTTTTGTTATTTGTGCTTTGAGTGTAAAATATAAGAAACCACAGCTAACACAAGGTTCTGGAGAGGTTTCCCTAGATTGTCTTCCAGGATTTTGATGGCTCTTGCTTTTATGTTTAGGTCTTTGATCCATTTTGAGTTGATTTTTGCATATGTTGTGAGGGAGGGGTTCTTCTTTCTTTCTTTCTTTTTACATGGGCAGGCACCGGGAATCAAACCTGGGTCCCTGGCATGGCAGGCAATAATTCTGCCACTGAGCTACCATTGCCACCCTCTTTTTCATCCAAATCGAGATCCGGTTGTCCCAGCACCATTCATAGAAGATACTATTCTTTCCTAATTTAATAGTCCTTGCCCCTTGTCAAAAATCAGCTGGACTTAAATGTGAGAGTTGGTTTCTGAGTTCTCAATTTGATTCCATTGGTCTATGGGTCTGTCCATGTGCCAGTATCATGCTTTTTTTTTAATTATTGTGGCTTTGTAATGAGTTTTAATATAGGGAAGGTTCTTCTGCAAAGAAGTCTGCTGGAGTTTTGATTAGGATTGTATTGACTCTATAAATTGCTTTGGGTAGGATTGCATCTGTATTGGTTTGCTTAAACTACCAGAATGCAATATACCAGAAATGGAACGATTTTTAAAAAGGAGTTTATTAAGCTGCATGTTTACAGTTCTAAGGCCATGAAAATATTCAAATTAAGGCACCAAGAGGTTATCTACACTCAAGAAAGACTGACGCCATCCAGAACACCGCTTTTAGCTAGGAATGCATGTGGCTGGCATCTGTCAGGGTCTTGGCTTCCAGACACCTCTGTCAGCTGGGCAGACACATGATGACGTCTGCTAGTTTTCTCTCCAGGCCTCTCATTTCACGAGGTTTCCCTGGGGGCATTATCTTTCTTCATCTCTAAAGGTCTTTTGCTGTGCAGGCTCTGTTGGCTCTGTGGATCCTAAAGATTTTGTCAAAATAGTTTCTTCTTAAAGGACTCCAGTAAGTGACCCACCTTGAATGTGTAGAGACACATCTCCATAGTAACCAGCTAATCAAAAGGTCCCACCCACAGCTGGGTGAGTTACATCTCCAGGGAAACAACTTAATCAAAAAGATCTCACCCAACAATAATGAATGAGGATTAAAGAACATGACTTTTCTGGGGTACACAACAATTTCAAACCAGCACATCACCTTAATGATATTTAGTCTTCCAATCCATGAACACATAATGTCCTCCCATTGATCTAGATCTTCTTTAGTTTCTTTTCACACTGTTTTGTAGATTTCTATTTATAAGTCTTTTACATCCTTGATTGAATTCATTCCCAGTTATTTGATTTTTTGTTGTTGTTATTGTGAATAGAATTTTTTTTCTTGATTTCTTCTTCTGATTGTTCATTGCTTGTGTATAGAAACACTATTTTTTGGGTCTGGTTCTCATACCCTGGGACTTTGCTGAATTCATTAACTCTAAAGACTTTTTTGTGGATTTTCAGGATTTTCTGTATAGAAGATTATACCATCTTCAAATATGGAAAATTTCATTTCTTCCTTTCTAATTATTTCTTTTTCTTCCCTAAGTGTTCTGCATAGTACTTCCAGTACAGTGTTGAATAACAGTGGTGATAGTGGTCATCC
Source organism: Myrmecophaga tridactyla (assembly GCA_004026745.1). NCBI lineage: Eukaryota > Metazoa > Chordata > Mammalia > Pilosa > Myrmecophagidae > Myrmecophaga > Myrmecophaga tridactyla. Next base: position 21,884 of record PVIY010025919.1, on the reverse strand, counting down.
TTGTCTTGTTCCAGATCTTGATGTGAAATCTCTCAGTCTTTCACTATTAAATGTGAGCTAGGGGCTTTTCATATATATCCTTCATCATGCTGAAGAAGTTGCCTTTTATTCCTAGTGTTCTGTTTTTATCAAGAAGAGGTGCTGTATTTTGCCAAATGTCTTTTCTGTATCAATTTAGATCATTTGGTTTTTATCCCTTCATTCTATAGATGTAGTGTATTATATTAATTAATTTATGTTGAACCACCCTTCCATACAAGGGACAAATCCCATTTAAACATGGTATATAATTATTTTAATATGCTATTGGATTTGGTTTACTAATACTTTGTTGAGGATTTTTACATCTATATTTATAACAAGAGAATGGTTTGTAGTTCTCCTTTCTTGTGGTATAGTTTCAATTTGCTAAAGCTTTCAGAAATGCAATATACCAGAAATAGGTTGACTTTTACAATGGGATTTATTAGTTTATAAATTTACATCTCTAAGGCCATGAATATGACCAAATTAAGGCACCAACAGAATGATAGTTTCTCTGAAGAAAGGCCGATGGTGTCCGAGGTACCTCTGTCATGTGGGAAGGCACATGGCTGCTGTCTGTTGGTCCTTTGCTCCCAGGATTCATTGCTTTCAGCTTCTGGTTTCAGACTCATTTTCTCTGAGCATCTGTGGGTCCTTTGTTAGCATCTCTGGGGCATTTCTCTCTTTGCACTCTCTCCTGTTGTTTCTGCTTTTTATCCTCTCATAAAGGACTTCAGTAAAGGAATAAGACCAACCTTGAATTGGGTGGGTCACATTCCAATTGAAACAACCTAATCAAAAGGTCCTACCCACAATAATTTTGTTTCTACAAGAATGAATTAAAAACACATGGCCTCTTCTGGGGAACATAACAGCACCAAACTACCACAGGTATCTTTATCTGGTTTTGGTATAAAGGTGCTATTGGCCTTGTAGAATGAATTACTACAAGTAATTCTGAGTGTCTCCTTCTTCAATTTTTAGAAGAGTCTGAGCAGAATTAGAGTTAAATCTTCTTGGAATGTTTGGCAGAAATCCCCTGTGAAGCCATCTGGTCCTGGGCTTTTCTTTGTTGAAAGATTTTTGATAACTGATTCCATCTCTTCACTGGTAATTGGTTTGTGGAGGTCCTCTATTTCTTCTTCTGTCAATATAGTAGTTTGCCTGTTTCTGAGAATTTGTCCATTTCATCCAGGTTATCCCCTCTAATTTACTGTCATACAGTTGTTCACAGTATTCTCTTATCTTTTTTATTTCAGTGGAGTCGGTATAGTCATGTTGTCCTTTCATTTCTGAAATTAGTTATTTGTATCCTCTCTCTTCTTTCCTTTTTCAGTCTAGCTAATGGTTTGTCAATTTTAATTGACCTTTTCAAAGAACCAACTTTTGCTTTTATTTTCCCTATTATTTTTGCTTGTTTCTTTGTTTTTCTATGTCATTTCTCTTTTTTTTTAATCTTTGCTATCTCCTTCCTTCTCACTTTGGTTATAGTTTGCTCTTCTTTTTCTAGTTCTTCTAGTTTTGAGGTTAGGTCTCTGATTTGAAGTCGTCTTTTTTAATGTAAGCATTTATGGCTATAAATTTCTCTCTCAACACTCCCTCCCTTTGGCTGCATCCCATAATTTGGGGTATGCCGTATTTTTATTTTCATTAGCCTCAAGATATTTCCTAATTTCATTTCTTTTCCTCTCTAACTCAGTGTTTGTACAAGAATATGTTGTTTAATTTCTACATATTTGTGAATTTTCCATTTCTCCTCTGTTACTGATTTCTAGTTTCATTCAGTTGTGCTAAGAGAATACACATTGTATAATATCAATATTTTTTAATTTATTGGAACTTGTTTTGTGATCCAACATATAGTCTATTCTGGAGAATGATCCATGTGCACTCAAGAAGAATATGCATTCTGCTGCTATTAGGTGAAGTGCTCTATATATGTCTGTTAGGTCTAGTTGGTTTACAGTATCAATCAAGTCTCACACTTCCTTCTTGATCTTCTGATTAGTGTTCTACCCATTATTAAGTGTAGTGTATTAAAGTCTCCTAGTATTAATACAGACCATCAATATCACCCTTCAAATCTGTCAGCATTAGCTTCATATATTTTTGGGCTCTGCCGTTAGGTACATATATATTTACAATTTTTACATCTTCCTGTTGAATTGTGCCCTTTATCAATATATAATGACCATCTTTGTTATGCATAACTGTTTTTCAACATTTTTTATTGTGAAGAATAACGTATATACAAAAAAGCAATAAATTTCCAATTACATTTTAACTAGTTATACAACAGATTTTAAACTTTGGTATGGGTTACAGTTTCATAATTTATCATTTTTTCTTCTAGCTGCTCCAAGATACTGGAGACCAAAAGAAATATCAATATATTGATTCAGCAGTTATAGTCATTTGTTAAATCCTATCTTCTCTATTATACTCTTCCTTCTCTTTTTATTTTCTTTTGTATGAAAAATAACATATATACAAAAATGCAATAAATTTTAAAGTACATTGCAACAGTTAGTTGTAGAACAGATTTCAGAGTTTGGTCTGGGTTACAAGTTCTCAATTTTAGGTTTTTATTTCTAGCTGCTCTAAGGTACTGAAGACTAAAAGAGATATCAATATACTGACTCAGTACTCATATTCATTTTCTAAATGACTACCTTCTCTGTACAACTGCTCTATCACGTTTGATCTTTCTTTCACTCTTTATGGGTATTTGAGCTATGTCCATTCTAACTTTTTCATGTTGGAAGGGGCTGCCGATAATATGGGATGGGGGATGGAACTAGTTGATGTTCTGGAAAGGCTGGCCCCTCTGCATTTCAGGACTTAACTGGTCCAGGGATCCATCTGGAGGTTGTAGGTTTCTGGAAAATTACCCTAGTGCAAGGCACCTTTGTGGAATCTTATATATTGCCCTAGGTGTTCTTTAGGATTGGCAGGAATGGTTTGGTTGGAGTTTGGCAAGTTATGATAGGTAGCAATGTCTAACTGAAGTTTGCGTAAAAGCAACCTCCAGAGCAGCCTCTCGACTCTATTTGCATTCTCTCAGCCACTAATATCTTATTTGTTATACTTCTTTCCCCCCTTTTGGTGAGGACAACATTCTTGATCCCGCAGTGCCAGGGCTAGACTCATCCCTCAGTGTCATCTCCCATGGCTCCAGGGTAACTTTCATCCCTGGATGTCATGTCACATGTAGGAGGGAAGGCAATGGTTTCACTTGCAGAGTTGAGCATAGAGAGAGACAGGAGCCACATCTGAGCAACAAAAGTGGTCCTCCGGAGGTGACTCTTAAATATACCTATAGGTAGGCTAAGCTTCTCCACTACATACTTGGCTTCACAAGAGTAAGCCTCAAGATCAAGGGTTTGGCCTATTGATTTGGGTGTCCCTATGTTTGACACTGTATCCAAGGTTTCCCTGGTGGTATAGTTTAATAGCTTCATATTGTTTCTCCCATCCCTCAAGGGACCTTGCCAATATTTTTTATTTATCTGCTTAATATACTCTGGGATATATCCAGGAATTAAGCATAACTGTTTTTGACTTGAAGTTTATTATATCTGATGTTAGTAAGGCCATCCCAGCTCTCTTTTGGTTACTACTTGCATGGTATAGATTTTCCCATCCTTTTACCCTCAATCTACTTGTATCTTTAATTTACGGATGAATCTCTTGCAGACAGCATATAGTAGGACCATACTTTTATTCATTCTGCCAATTTCTGCCTTTTGACTAGAGAGCTTAAACCATTTACATTTAAAGTTACTACTGATATGACTTTTTTCTGCCATCTTGCTATTTAGCCTTTGTAAGTCTTAAACCTTTTATGTGTTCACTTCTGTTAATGCCTATTTCATATTTATTTGCTTTTCCGTGCTTTGTATATTGAGTGCCTTCTCTTTTCTACTTGGATTTATTCTTTTCTTGTGGTTACCATGCTGTTAAAATATAACAATCATATTTGGTTTGATACCAATTTAACTTCAATTGCATGCACATATACTTCTCCTATATCCCTACGTTCACCCACCATTTATTTTGCACTTGTTGCCACTTATATTTCTGTACATTGTATACCCAGAAACATAGTTTTGTCTTCTCCCTCTTGGATTCCCATAATAAATATATTGGTGAGTCTGATGATGTCCCAAAGGTGTTTTAGGGCATTTTTGCTTTTAATAATTCTTTTCACTTTCTGCTCCTCAGCCTGGTTCAAGTGTCTTTTCTTCAACTTCACTGATTCTTTCTTTTGACAGCTCCAATTTGATCCTGAAACCCTTCTGGGCATTTTTCATTTCAGTTTTTGTGGTCTTCAACTCTAGCAGTTCCGTTTGTTCCTTTTTAAAATTTCTCTCAAATTGCTCATTCATTGTTTTCCTGATATCCTTCAGCTCTTTCTCTGTAATTTCCTTCATCTCTGTGAGCATTTTTAGGATCATTTTTTAAAGGCTTTGTGCAGTACATCCAAATTCTCATCTTCTTTAATGGTGTTTTCTGGATATTTTTCCTCTTCCTCTGGATAGGTCCTATTTCTTTGTGTGTCTTGTACTCTTTTGTTGCACAGCATACATTTTAATATTTTAAAATGTTATATCTTGGAAATCTTTCCTGGGATGTCTGTTTCTTGACTTTGTAACTAGCTGGTGATAAGACAGACATTTTCTTGCGCTTCGGACCTTCTATCAGGAATATATGCCCAAGGTGGATACAGCATACAGGATTTTCACTGTCTTTCTGGGTCTCTGCCTGTCATAGACTTTTAATTGTTAGTTGTTTTGGATTTTCCATTTACAGGAATGTGGTTATCCTCTCTGTTTTGTAGGAGACAGACCTCCCTCTCCCACTTGCTTAAACTTGGCAGGCCTTTGCTCCAGACAGTCTGCCTCTATAGTTTTTCACACTCCTTTCATTATCTCAAGCTGTTTTTTGGTTAATGGAAAATTAGACATTTAAAAAAAAAAAGATCAGTGAACATGCAGACATAGCAATAGCACCATCCAAAAATGAAGGCCTAAATGCAAAATCTAAAAGTAGAGAATTTATAGGAAAAAAAAGTCAGAGAAAACCTTTTTGTGACCTTGAGTTAGGCAAAGATTTGTTAAACATAATCTAAAAACATGAATCATAAAATTTAAAACTAGATAAGTTGGTTGTTATCAAAATTAAGAACTACTGCCCTTCTGATGATTCTGTTAAAAGAGAGAAATGACAAGCCACAAGCTAACAGAAAATATATTCAAATCACATATTTGGTATAGGACCTGTATCCAAAATGTGTAAAGTACTCCCAAAACTTGGCAAAAAGAAAGAAACAATTAAAGGAAAAAGGGTAGATTAAAAGACACTTTACCAAAGAATATAGATGGAGATAAAATTAGCCTTAGAAAAGATACTCAAAAGTATTAAATGTTAGCAAAAAGCAAACACAGACGACAGTGATATAACACTATACACTTATTAGGATAGCCAAAACTAAAATATATGAATAAACAATTCAACTGACTATTCCAAGCGTCAGTGAGGATCTGAAGCAAATGTAACTCTCATACATTGTTAGTGGAGATGTAAAAATGGTACAATCACTTTTGAGAATAGTTTGGAAACTTCTTCCAAAAGTTAACCATATACCTACCACATAACTCATGTATTCCCTCAATGCTTAGTCAAGAGAAATAAGAGTATACAATAATAAAGAGAGTTATACATGGACAACTCAAATTTCCATCAACAGGTAAATGCATAAACATATGGTACATCTGTACAAAGGAAATCTACTCAGCAATCAAAATGAATGAATAATGGAACACACAATAACATAAACGAATCACAAAATAATTTTTCTGAGTTAAATAAAGCAGATAAAGAATATGTGCTGTATAGTTCCATTCATATAAAATTCTAGAAAAGGAAAACTAATCTTAGCGACATATAAGTCAAGTAGTTGTCTAGGAGACTGGGGGGTGAGGGGTTGGAGGGCAAGGAAGTTTGAGAAGGAAAGATTATAAAAGAGCACAAGAAAACTTTGGGGGGGTAATTATATGTTCATTATCGTGACTATGATGATTGCTTCACAAGTATATACATATAGCAAGTGTATGAAATTGCACTTTAAAAATGTGCAATTTAACATAGGTCAATTATATTGAAATAAAGCTTGAAAAAGAGCACTGTAAAGAAAATTAAAAGTCATGGGAAAGATTGGGAGACTATTTTTGAAACATAGATCTGATGAAAAAGTGTATCTAGCATATATTTAAAAATCTCAAAACTGAATGATAAAAATATAACCTGATATATTAAATGGGGACTTATGGTCCTGGCAAGACAGAGTAGCTCTATTTCCAGTTAGCCCTCCCTCTTACAGTTAAAAACTCAAGACATGATACAACAAACTAATATAGAAGATTCTACAAGGTGAAAAGAAGAAGGTAGACTAGGTAGACATCTCAGGACTTGAAAAAAACAGGCAATTAATTACCTGGATTTCTTTTCTTGATCCCATTAATCTTAGATGGAGCACCGGAAAAGCCTGAAACCAACTGGAGCAGACAAATATTTCCCCAAGGAAAGCACATTCCTTATAGAGAAAAGATCAGGAAAAGGGAAGCCAAGCAGAACAGAAAATCTTTTAAAATATTACCTACCCTTATTCCACACAAACACCAAAGGAAAAACAGCTCTGCTCCACAGTGTCTGAGGGACTAAAGAGAGAGCTGGACCTATGATTCCATGAGGAATCAAGGAGGCAGAAAAAGAGAGCACAAGAAGTGCTAAGTGCATCCCAGTTTCCACACCAAGAGTAGTGTCAGTGGGGCCCAACAGGGAGCTGAACATCTACCCAACCAAGCAGCAATAAGCAAGTGCAGGGTGGTAATATACTGGTGTTCAATTTTGCAGGAGTGATACAGTGCCCAGTGGAGAGCTGAATTTCCATACTCACCAAAAACAGTAAGGCCTACTAAGGTAGTGCTGGTTGACACTTTTCTTCTCACTGCCTCTCCCCACCCCAGTGTCAACATGGCTGAACAGAGAAGTGAACTTACATCACCACCCAACACCACAAAGCACTGCAAGTCAGTACTCCATTTTCACCAGGGTGGTATCAATGGTGCCTAAGTTGGAGATAAATATGGACTCCTGCCTTGGTTTATATATTACACCAATACAGGGTGACTATCTGACAAAAAAAGAATATTAAATAAGAGGCAGAGTCTTATGCTATAATTACCCAAAATGTTCAGAATACATTGAAAATCACTTACGATAAAAAGAACAAGAAAATCACGAATTGAATATGAAAATACAATAGACCCCAGTACTGAGATGATGTGTTGAAATTATCAGATAAGAGCTGAAATTATCAGATAAGAATTTCAAAGCATCAATATAAAAATGGTTCAACATGCAATTACAAATATATCTGAAACCAATGAAAAATAAAATATCAGAAAACTATAGAATATAAATAAAAAATAAATGGAACTTCTAGAATAAAAAATACAGCTCAAAAATATAAACTCGCTGGATGATAGCATCATAGCAGAATGAATAAGACAGGAAAAGAATCAATAAACTTTAATATGAAACAACAAAAATTATTCAATCTGGAGAAAAATGATACTACAAAGAAATTAACAGGGCTTCAGGGACTTTAGGGAGAATAATAAAATATTTAATATTCATATCATCAAAACCTCAGAAGAAGAAGAGACCAAACAGATAGTAACTGCTCGTATACCTAAACAAAATTGCACATGTTTTGTCATTTGACCCCATTTGGCTCCAAGGAGGATAGACTCAGAGCAGCATCAGGAATCCCCTAACCTGGAAGTTCTGGAGGTAGAAAAGCTGTTCAGAGAAGGGGAGGGGAGAGTTCAGAATGGTGCTGTCTCAAAGCTGAAAGTTGAAGTGAAAGGGTGCTCTAGAGTGCAGGAGGGTAGCTGAGCAACCTGAAGCTGCTTGGGAGGAAAAACTGTATAAAAACAAAGAGAGCAAGTCCAATAACTCCCAGAGGAGTAACAGGGGAAAGGAAATCCTCTCCTGGGGAGAGGAGGGGGAAACAGTCCCACAAATTAAGGTATTCTTGAAAGTTACTGCATATGCACAAGGCGAGATACAGGCTCAGAAAGGGATTGAGAAAAGTAGAACTTTTAACCACAGACTGTTTAAAAGTTCAGTATAAACTGGGCTAAGCATTGAAAAAGAACCTTAACACAAATCAATCTATTCTAAACCCTAAGACAAGAAGGAGAAACTGACTTCCAGAATTAGCAATCAAAATAACCAAATGGCAAGAAATTAAAAGAATGCAGCTCATACAAAGAAACAGTAAGAGATGGCTCATCCAAAAGGACAAATTAAAACAACAGTGGAAGTACAGACATTGGAACAACTAATCAAAGACATTAAAACAAAACTCCTAAATAAGTTCAATGAGCTAAAGGAAAACACTGGGCGTAGAACTAAAGGAAATCAAGAAGACAATCAGTGAATAAATAGAAGAATCATAAATTTTTAAAAAGGACATAGCAGAACTTTGGGGCATGAAAAGAAGTAACAGTGATTAAAAATACACTAGAGCTCTTCAACAGCCAATTTGAACAGACAGAAGAAAGAATTAGCAACCTAGAAGATAGGACAATCAAAATCATACAGTCTGAAAAGCAGATAGAGAAAAGAATGAAAGAAAAATGAACAAAGTCTACGGTATCTGTGAAACAACATGAAGCATACCAATATACATATTATGGGAATCCCAAAAGGAGAGAACAAAAAATGGACAGAAAGACTATTTGAAGAAATAATGGCCTAACATTTCCCAAATCTGACAACAGACATGGATAGACACAATCAAAAAGCCCAATGACCTCTAAACTGGATAAACCCCGAGTTAGACCTACTCCAAGACATATGATAATCAAAATATCAAATGCCAAAGATAAAGAAAGAATTCTGGAAGCAGTGAGAAGCAATTCATCACACACAAGGGGTCTTCAATAAGTTAAATTGCTATTTCTCCTCAGAAACCACAGAAATGAGAAGAAAGTGGTATGATAATGTAAGGTAGAAAGAGGGAAAATTGCCAGTCAAGAATTCTATATCTGGCAAAACTGCCCTTCAAAATGAGGCAGAGTTTAAGGCATTCGTGGATAAATAAAAATTGAGAGAGTTTATCACCAAGAGACCTGCCCTATAAGAAATACTAAAGGGAATTCTTCAGATTGAAAGGAAATGACAGTTGATATAGCTTGGATCATTATAAAGCGATAAAGACCGCCAGTAAAGGTAATAAATGCAATAAATGCAAACCCCAGTATCATTTTATCCTCACTGTGTAATTCTACTCTTTATTTCCTGTAAGAGTTATATTACAACTGAATTAGAAATACTCTAATATCTATATTATGGACACAAAATATAACAACAAAAACAACATAAAGAGAGGGAAGAGAAGGGTATAAGAGCAGAGATTGTGTATGCTACTGAAATTAAGCTGGCTTATGATACATATAGGTAGATCTCCTACCTGATCAAGGATTGACCTCATTCCTACTCCTCTCCTCAGGCATCCCTCCTTGTAACTCCCTGGTAGCATCCCAAGCTTTGGCTTCTATAAACTTAAACACTGCCTACTCTGAGTGTATATTGTTTTAGGAAAGAACACATACCTAGATGTTTTCACAAAATTTGCATGCAAGCCCCTGACATTCAGCACCTTTGTCCCCCAGCCATATTATCACTTGAAGAAAAGTTGCCATAGATAGGTGCAGACATTCTCCAGTGAACTTCTTGCTGTCTCACTGTCCATCACTATGTAGCTGCAGCTCTAATAAATGCTTAAGGGCTCATCACTCTGGATTCTTTTTTCAGAATCTCAGTAGGTCCCTTTTGTGGGCCATTGGGGCATGCCTGACAGAGTTCCCCCTATTTCTTCTTCCATGGTGAGTCGGTTTGCTGGTTCAGCAGGATGAAACAATTAGCAGTCAGTAGGAGTACAGAAAAATGGGCTGGGGGAAAAGAGAAACTGACCAGGGAAATCCTAGGCTGGCTACAAGGAGTCAACATGGGGCTCCACTGCACATCTCTTAGACAGCTGCAAGCTACTTTGGGAGTACAGTGATACTCCAAAATCCCTGGCAGGTCTCATGTCCCTGTTGAAAAGGCTAAAATTGCAGTTAACCAGCAAGGGGTTGAAGCAGCTAGTGGCTGGGGTAGGATGGCCCTTGCTGTGGGCAGTTAGAGTAGCTACTAATGCACAGTTAGAAGCTGAGGCCAGAGTATGTAAATTAGAGGAAGAGGTGCAGTTGGAATGAGAAATGAGATCAGTTGTAATTTTGCTAGTATCTGATCTGGCAGGGAAAGTGGAAAAAGGGGAATCTAGGCTAAATACTTTGGCCTACAGGGTATACAAAAAAGGTGTGGGAAAAGGCTCCTTAAAGTGAAGATACAGGCTATGGTGATGGCTCCTAATTGTGACGCAAAGACATGGAATCCTTTAGAAAGTGACAGTAAGTCTAATGAGCCACTTGAAAAAATTAACTCGAGGGAGGGGAAGCATCTTTGCACACTTGTACCCTTATAGAGAATATAGAGAATAAGGTAGAACAGACTAGGCCAGCAGGATCTCAAAGACACCTTCCACCAGCAAATCAAATATATTCCATCCAGGAATATACCCCAGCAGAACTGAATGAAATCACAAGCCATTTTCTCCAGAATCCTATCAAAACAATGGCAGGATGGCTAGTAAAGCCAGTGGCACTGATGGAGTAGTCTTGTCAAGGAGTGAGGCTGAAAAGATAAATGATGTCATCATCCACCCATCCATCATAAAATGCTTACTTGGAATGAGGCCAGTGCAGGGCAATTACACCTCAATTGAATGGATCATTAATGTCTGCTGAGATGCACAGCCATTAGAGGGAGAAATGCCAAGAGATTTTGCTGCCCCCTAGAAAATTACTGAAAGAGTACAAGCATTGCTGAGAAAGCTAGACATGCATGCAGCCATTTATGCCCCACTCTTCCAGGGCCCTGACAATGCCATTTTTATGACAGACCTGAGGAATAAATTACCGAAAGTGGCACCTACCAGTAGGAAGGGAAACCTCCTCCATATTCTAAGCCTTTTTGCCATTATTCCCTTGTAGGACTCCCTTTCTGAGAGGGGAGTGATAAAGACAGATACCTAGCATCCAGTGTCCAGAGTGTTAAGTGGGAGAGTGAAATGCTGGGAAAAAGAAAACTACCTCCCCCAAAAACACAATGCAAAGGTTCTCCAGAGCCAGATGGTGGCAGGCCATCCTAAGAGCTGGGATGGTACTGGAGAAAATTAAAAAAAAACAGTGCTGTTCTGCTGAATACTGGAAGGGGCTGAAGCCAGAAAAACAATTCACTAGAGGGCCCCATGGACTAGGGAGAACTAATTGTTCCCCTTCCTGGGCAGAAGAGACATTAAGAGAATGTTAACTCCCATATCCCCTCCCCTAGGGGGAGGGCCATCTTGGGAGACTGGAGGTCCCATACATTGTTCCACATGAGATAAAAGTTGTTGGCCCTAATAGACATCTGAGTGGAATTCACCTTTGCAAATGGAAATCTCCACTGGTACTTTGGACACTGACAAACACTGATAGGTAAAAGGGGCATATCCATCTGGTGGAAAAGGCTCATCTTCTCCTTCAAATAAGGAGATACAAGTAATAGAAAAATATCTGCAAATATCTTGAAATTTAAAAAAGGTGCAATTTATCCAGCCAGCATAGGACCCTTTCAATAGCCCAGTTTGGACTGTGTAGAAGTCAAGTGAAATCCAAAATATGAGTGTAGATTATTGGGAACTAAGAAAAGTGACTCTTGCCATCCATGCTGCCATACCTACAGTAGCCCAAAATTACAAAGATTAACAGCCTGTTTAGGGACCTTTCATACTGTTATGGATTTGGCCACTGCTTTCTTTAATATGCCAATAAATAAACAAACAAGCACAGGAGATGTTTTTATTGGGGTGGGCACCAGCAGTGGACCTTCCAGGTCCATTCCCAAAGATATATACATAGCCCTATTATCAGTCATGGATTAGTAGCCAGGGACCTTGGATCCATGCCCAGGAGTGCATGTAGAACACTATGTGAATGATACTTAACTAATCTCTGTAGACTTGAGTCTTTCAAAAACAGCACCTCCAGAAAAGAGGATGGGTGACCAGCTCCCAGAAAATACAGGGACCAGGGAATACAAACAAGTTCTTGGGGGTGGTATGGTCAGGTAAAAGTCATGTTTTACTATATACTCTGATAAATAAGATCCAAACTTCCCCCACCCACAAATGGTTAAAGAAATACAGACATTTGTGGGGTTACTGGGCTATTAGAGGGCATTCATCCCTCATTTGATATAATGTCTACACCCCCTGTAAAGGCTAATAAAAAAAGGATAAGTATGGGATTAGGAGCACAAAGAAGAGGATGCCTTTGACAAAACAAAATTAGTAGTCCAATGCAGGCCATGAAAAACTGTGACTCCAGGGTGATCAATGAGCTCAATGCCTCTGTCACAGAGGATGAAATGGAATGGCCCCTGTGGCAAAGGGACAGGAAGATATGGATTCCTATTGGGTTTTGATCTCCACTTTTCCAATGAGCTGAACAACATTATACCACCTTAAAGAAGCAATTCCTAGCTATTTACCAAGCTTTACTACATCAGGGGCCATCACAGGGAATGAGGAATGAAAATCAAAAACACATATTCTATTAAGAGATGAGTGGAGGAGCTATTTGCGAGACCTACTTCAGCAGTAGCTTAGATTGCCACATTAGTACACAGGCACACATATCTACAGCAGAAAGAACACTCTCATAGAATTCTTGGTATACATATGGCTTCTGCTCAGACCAACAACCATCTTGGACAGCGATGGACATACAACCAGCAATACACATGTTGTGGGCAGAGACAGAAATGGGACACCGTAATCAACGGGCTAAGAGCTGTCTATTTGGTTCTTATGAATGAGTCACACCCAGTCACCATTTATACTGATTAACTGGCAGTTATAAATGAGTTAACAAAATAGGTTGCCCAATGGAAAGCCAATAAATGGCATATAAACAGGAATTCTTTGTGGGTGGCTAAACTATCACAAGATATCTGGGACTGCCAAGAATGCCCAGAAACAAAGGTTACAGTCTTCCATGTGGTTGCTCATCAGGCAACCTCCCTCCTGGGAAACATGAAAATACATATCTTAGCAAAGACCCAGGTGGTGGAAATGACTGACAAGACAGACATAGCTCACTGTATATACTGGAAAGCACTGAGAATTTACACAGATGACAGTATAGCACAAATGGCTAATTTGTCTATCTCCAGAGGACAATGAAATAGTCTGCCAGGAGTGGACCATTGCAGACAAGTGCCACCCAAATCTCTTGACTGGGGCATCTAGCCATATGATAAGAGGCACTAAAGCTTTAGATATCTGGGAGGTGAATTATAAAGGGCATCTTCTAAGATGCTAAGGATATCACTATGTACTTACATGTGTAGACATTGCTAATAGTTTTGTGTAAGCATTCCCCTGCATATGACCCAACTAAACATTCACTATTAAAGAATTGCAGTGCCTACAAACTTATGTATAGGATGCCCAGTGTCATTTCTAGTGACTTCCCCAGCACCATAATACAAAATTGGGCACAAAAGGAGGGGATAACATGGACGTTTCAGTGGTCTTATATTGCTGTAGTAGCTGGTTCAATAAAAAAGCCAAACAACAGATAAAGAATAGCTAAAATGAAAATTATTGACAATATCAAATGCTGGTGAAGATGCAAAGCAAAAGGAATTCTCATTCACTGGTGGTGGGAGTGCAAAATGGTATAGACACTTTGCACTCCTAGATATTTACCCATTGACTTGAAAACCTATTCACGTAAAACGTGCCCATGAATCCTTGCAGCAGCTCTATTCATAATCCTCATAAATAAGAACAAACAAGGTATCCTTCAATAGGTGAATGAATACACAAACTGACACATCCATATAATGAAATATTATTCAGCAATAATGAGAAATGAGAAATATTATTCAAAAATAATGAGCTATTAATCCATGAAAAAAATGGAAAAAACTTAAATCCATATTGTTAAGTAAAACAAACCTGAGGAGGCTATTATTCTATGATTACATGACATTATGGAAAATGCAAAACTAAAGAGACAGTAAAAATATAAGTGGGTGTAAGAGATTCGAGTGTGGAAGAGAAGGTAAGAGGGTTGCATACATGAATCACTATATAGTAGTAGTGTGATAGATTGAATCATGCCCCCCACAAGACATGTTGAGGTCCTAATCCCCAGGCCATTGGTATGAACTCATTTGTAAATGAGGTCTTCAAAGATCCTATTAAGAGGAAGCCAAACTGAATCAGGGTAGGAATTGACATAACTGGAGTCCTTATAAATAAAGGAAATTGGACGCAGAAGTAGAATCCAGACAAGGAGACAGAGAGCAATGAATCACCATGTGATGGAGGCCTAGACTGAGCCATTACTGAACACTAAGAAAGGAGGAACAATAGTGATCTCTGTCTTTTGAGAAAAGAGTAAAGAAGAAAGTACCACAGGCCAGAAAATTGCTTTTTTTCTATCTTTTAGGATCATTCTGGAATAAGCTCTGTCATGCTAGAGTCAGAAGAAACTCTGACCTATATGACTATTCACAGATTTTTTTGGTTTTAAAACTCAACGCATAGGGCAGTGTGAAGGTGGCTTAGTGGCAGAATTCTGGCCTGTCATGCTGGAGACCTGGGTTTGATTCTTGGTGCCTGCTAATGCAAAAAAAAAAAAAATTGAAAAACTCAAGCACTTGTACAATCTAAAATGTTAGTTTATTAACCTCCCTATAATGTATATAGACAGTTCATTTTACATACATAGGGAGAAAAAAACAAGAGCAGAATGATGGCAGAAGCATGAGTGGCCCAGGTCATGATAAAAATGTGCACAATCCCAACGATTAACACTAGAAATCCCAATGATTAACACTAGAAATACAAATTAGTTCTTGCAAGAACTACTTCAAAGGTATGATTTGTGTACAAAGAATGTTCAAATCTAGGGTACAGGGAGAAAACTGCTATTGAATGCTATGAGGTTTAAAAGGAAAACATCAGCACTACCACAGCAACAGCAGAGGTAAATAATGGGAGAAGGGCAAGAATTAAGAGGAGGTTTAGATTTCCTATTTGGTGAGGGTATGTTTATTGGTTATCTTTCTCTTGGGAACAATGAAATTATCTAAAATTGAGAGTGTTGATGGACTGTGGACTTTGGGCACTACATATGCTGCCTGATGAATGCAGGTGGCTGAAGGATGCACTGACTGAGAAGCAGATTGGTGAACAATGGTGTATACATGTGATTGAATGTTGTGCTGCTACAAAAAGCAGCATATTTGGTGATGCAAAACAAGCCAGAAATGAAAGAATAATTATGTTATGGTCTCCTTTAGAAAATGTTTATAAGAAAACAGGGGCCTAGATTGTAGGCTTTTACAGCAGACACATTTAGTCCGGACTGGTAATTATTATTTCTGGATATCGGGAGGCTGTTTTATATGTATAAACTGATGATAAGAACGAAGCCAATCAGGTCAGGGTTAAAGTAATTCAGAACACAGGAGTAACAAAGACATTGTCTATATTTTAGAACCACACATACTCTGAGACCAAAGGAAGAAAGATTTATTTTGTCCAGAACCTAAATTTTCTGTAGTATATAATCTAACTCAATCTATCTGTATTGCTCATTTGAACAGATGAAACACAGGGAGCCCAGAAAAAGAAAGAGGTCCTTTTCTCCTGTATAGCTTAATGTAATGCCTGGAGTATATTAAGCAGATAATCAAAAAGTATTGGCAAAGTCCCTAAAGAGATGGGAGAAAAAATATGGAGCTATTAAACTTTACCATTAGGGAATCCCCTCATACTATGTCAAACTGGTGGCAGTAATCACAATTTGCAATGGATGGAGGTGGCCTAAGGGTAAAATGACTGAGGAATGGAAAGGGAAACTGTGGTGTATAGATACAATGGACTACAAAGCGGCTGCGAGAAGGAATGAAGTTGTGAGGCATGCAACTAGGTGAATGAACCATAAGGACAATATATTAAAAGAAATGTGAGAAACAAAAAGACAAATATGATCATGCCTCACTCACATATACCACACAAACTCGGAAAACTGAAGTTGAGAACATAGGCTATCAGGTTGGAGCCTATTGTAAAGGGTTCTAAGTTGTAAGCTCTTACAGCAGTCTTATACATTCCAGAGTTCTAACTGTTATTTCTAAATTCTAAGATACTAAGCTATTTGTGTAACCTGGTCATTCTCTGAAACTGCAGGTATTTGTGTGACACCTGAGATTCAGTGTTAGAGCACTGAAGCTATGAAAGTCAGCAATACCCCATACAGCAACTGTTAGAAAGAGTGAAAAACTCATCAGACTTTGACTAGAGATACAAAAGAAGCTGATCTGGACAGGATTCCATCAGAATACAGGATAAAGAATGATATGGTCCATATTTTAAAAGTTCAACTTCTGCATGAGATCAAAGGGAGAAATGTTTAATTGGTGAAAAACTTATATTTTGGGTAGCACATTATCTAATTTAAATTGTATTGTGAGTTTATTCAAACACCATAATTTCGTGGAATCTTGAATAGGGCCTGAGATCTTGTTGGTTTATACAGATTAGTGGGATGCTCCAATATATCCTAGAGTAATTTGGGCAGAAGATAAAAACACATACGCAAAGTCCCTTGGGGGACTGGGGAGAAAGGAGGAAATATTAAACTTTCCCATTTGGGAAATTCCTAATATTCTCACAAGCAATGGGGATGACCAATTCAATAAGCTTAGCCCTTGATCTTGGGGTTTGCCCCTATGAAACTTATTCCTGCAAAGGAGAAGCTAAGCCTTTTTATAATTATCCCTAAGAGTCTCTGCAGAGAATCTCTTCTGTGGCTCAGACGTGGCCCCTTTTTCTAAGCCAACTCAGCAGGTGAACTCACTGCCCCACCTCTAGGACATGACTCCTAGGGGTGTAGATCTCCCTGGCAACACGCAACAGGACTCCCTGGATGAGCCAGGACATGGTATCACGGGATTGAGAAAGCCTTCTTAACCAAAAAAGGGAAAAGAGAAATAAGACGAAATTAAGCTTCAGCGGCTAAGAGATTTCAGAGTCGAGAGGTTATCCTGGAGGTTATTCTTTTGCATTATATAGCTATCCCTTTCTAGTTTATAGTGTCTTAGAGTGGCTAAGGTAAGTATCTGAAATTGTTGAACGGTGTTCCAGTACCCTTGATTCTTGAAGATGATTGTATAACTATATAGCTCTTACAATGTGACGATGTGATTGTGAAAATCTTCTATCTGGTGCTCCTTTTGAATGGACAGATAAGTGAAAAAAACAAATAAGGATAAAAATAAGTAATGGGGGGATAAGAGGTTAAAAAAAATCATGGGTAGACTGAAATACTAGGGTCAATGAGAGGGAGGGAAAGGGTTATGGGATGATGAGTCTTTTTTCTTTTTATTTCTTTTTCTGGAGTGATGTAAATGTTCTAAAAATGATCATAGTGATGAATACACAACTATGTTTTGATATTGTAAACTATGTATGGGCTGTATGTATGTGAAGATTTCACAACAAAAATATTTTTTAAAAGATGCATAATCCTTGATCTCTTGGGTAATAAAAAAAGAAATCCCACAAAAGCCTTTGGTTTGGCAGTAACAGAGAATTTTATAGATAGAAATGCCTATTTTAGTCTGCCTTTGCTACTGGGTAGGCCTCTCTGAAAAGGCCTAAGATAACCTAAAAGAACCAAGCATTTAAGTGATTAGAAGTTACTTTCAGATAAATAAGCAGAAATTAAGAGCCAGAATTACTGGTAATAAATGATTTGAGAGTAGTGAAACTAGTCACACAACTGACAAATATGGCCTGTTTTAAAGCTTAAACTCTCAAGTTTAAAAGAACTGAGCTTAAATCACAGTTCAAATCTATGTTTTGTGACTTGTGGCTTGTTATGTAACCTCTCCAAGCTTTAATTTCATTATCTGATTCATGAAAACAGGAAGAGTTGTCACTTCTCAAGGTTGTTAATCAGATATTGTCCGATAACACTCAAAAGAGATAATTTTTCTAGAGTGCTTATTAGCACAGTTCATGGCCAGAAGGAAGGACTCAAAAACTATTATGATTGCCTTATTATTTAAATGTAATATCTAAATAATATTAGATACTCATTTTAACTATCCTTGGCTTCCTCAGGAAACTAAAAGTCCTTGCTTTGTTTAGCATTCCCAATTTGCCATTACTCTCTCCTTCTGACAAAAAATTGATGTCACTGGGCCAGCTTACGATAGCAATTGTGAGTTTAGGAAGGTAACAACCAGCCAAAATTACCTAAATTACTTATATAAATTACTATATTACATACCTTTGTGCTTTCTACTATCATATAGTGCGTCACATAGTAACTGAGGCCCCTTTCCTCCAATACAGAGACCCTTTTCAGATTCCCTCACTATTTCTTGAGTAACCCACCCTTACCCCTTTATCACAGCATCCAGGAACAATGAGGAACCATTTCAAGAAAATAAAACTGAAAAATTACATCAAAAGTTAGAATATCCAGGCGGGCCACAGTGGCTCAGCAGGCAGAGAGTTCTTGCCTGCCATGCCGGAGACCTGGGTTCAATTCCCGGTGCCTGCTCACACAAAAAAAGAAGAAAAAAAAAAGTTAAAACATCCATATTTCCACTAATATGAAACTTTAGGTCTCCCAACCCCTCACTCAAAGCCCTTGTAGGCTGATCAGGTTTGTTTATAAGGAACCCTTACCCTTTCCAGTTCATAAACATCCAGTGGAAGTAACTCAACCAATATTCACAAAAACTAAATGCCTAAGTCCTGAATTCTTTTTATTTCTTCTGTTAAAAAGACTAAGATGACAGAGCTATCTGTCTTCCTTTCAAAACCAGTTCTAAGTATTAATAACCAAGTAATAATTAAGCTGTTTACAAAGTAATGGCAGCTGCTAATTCACTATGAGAGCGAAGGTAGAAAGCAGAATCAGAAAAAGGAAAATGGACTGTGATTTACAGTAAACCTACCAATATAACTTTCAACTTATTTTCTCTCTTCTCACCTCACCTCAAACATGTCAACGACATTACAAATGCCATTTCCTGAACCACCTTCCAAAGGCAAATGCCAATACTTGAAACAATACTGGGTGTCTAATCAATTTTTCCAAATAAAAAATTTTCTCCTGTGAAATCTGACATCTGTTGCTATAGACAAGGACAGATGATAACTATGCAATATACACATCTTGCCAAAATGACAAGGTATGTAGCCCATTATATATATCCTACATTTTTAAATGAAAAAAAGTAATTTTTAATTGCATACTGTCAAGAAATTTTTGAAAAATGTCAGTTTTTATTAAAGATTTTAATTAAGATTTTTAACGTCATACAGCTATCCCAAAATAAAGTTGCTGAATACAAAAGTGGCATAATAAAAGTATGCTTTTGTTGAACAGCTTGTTACAGGCAAAGAGATGTGTAAAAGGATCTATTAAGTAAGATTTAGCATTCAAGATATTAACATCCACAAAAGATAGTGATGGTATAAAGGAATAGATTTATTATATCAAATTAAAAATAGAATTCTAGCTGTATCCTAGTCCAAAACAGAATCACAAATAAATATTTTTCCATTCAAAACCCTGGCAAAAATGTCATAATAGGTAGCATTATCTACCCAGAAATCATCATGTCTTTGAGCTTGATTTGTGCACTTGTAAAAGGCATATACTATATTTTTTATAATCTCTGAATTCTCTTCACAGTCTAAATGCCTGTGACAATTTTGAATTATTTCTGGTGGATTCAATGATTTCCCTTAAAAATCCCTTAATCTGCACTCTAGCTACTTGAACCAAGTAGATGAGCCCTGAATTCAATTTATGCGTTGACATATTTAACAACGTAATACCCAGGAGGTTATTTAATCAAGGAAAAATACATTAAATCATAATTCTCTAAAACACCACTGTAGAGTGGTGTAGCAGTGGCTCAGTGGCAGAGTTCTCGCCTGCTATGCCAAAGACCTGGGTTCGATTCCCGGTGCCTGTCCACGCAAAAAAAAAAAAAAAAAAAAAAAGTCCCTAAGAGTAGTAAAAATTATACCAAAAAAATTCCATTTCATTCTTTATTCTGACAATTAGGTAAGTAGGAATTAAAGAAAGCATCTAAAAAATCTAAAAGTAACCACTAATAGAATAAAAAAGGAGATACGTATATACATAAACACATGTATATCCATATATACATATTGTTGGAGATGAAATCACATACACACACATATACACATATACATATTGTTGGAGATGAAATCATGACCCCACAAAAAAGGCATGCTCAGGTCCCAAACCCTGGTCCTGTTGTTTTAAATAAAACCTTTGAAGATGTTATTTGTAAATAAAACATTTGAAAATGTTATTAATAAAGGTGTCCTAAATCTGAATGAGGATGGGCCTTAATCCAGTATGTCTGAAGTCCTTATAAGCAAAGGAAATTGGACATGGAAGGAGAAGCCATGGGAAAAAGCCATAAATCAACAGAGCACGAAGGAGAAAGGAAAAGATAAAGCCATATGCATTTCCACGTGACACAAAGGTCAAAAACAAAAGATAATCAGCAGTAAGCTGGAGAACACCAATCTTTGGAGAAAAGGCATCACCTCAAACCCATAAGCAAAAAAAAATTCACATCGTTTAAACCAACCCACTGTGTGGCATTTGTTTCAGCAGCTAGGACACTGACATACAAACATGTGCACACACATATACAGCTTATATATATATATATACATATATATTCTTAAACACTGAAAAAGACAGAGAAGATATCATAGCAAAAGCCAAACAAAAGAAACATAAGAAGCATAAAAAAGCAATGTCACAAAGGACCACATATTATATAATTCCATGTATGTGAAATGTCTAGAATAAACAAAACTATAGAGATAGAAATTAGACGAATGATTGTCTAGAGCCAGGGCTCTCAGAAGACTGTGGATGATGGCTATCTTTTAAGGATAAAGAAAATGTTCTAATATTGTTTGTGGGTGACGGATGCACAACTCTGTGAAAATACTAAAAGCCAATGGAATGTATCCTTTAAATGGGTAAGTTATATAGTAATTATAGTATTAATGCCAATTACATATCAACAAAACTCTTAATATTTATATATATAACACAAAATGTCAAAACTAAGAACAAATGTGTCCATTATAACAATAAATATAAATGGGAGAAAAGGTACATATGCTTTGACTTAGAAATTCCATTTCTATGAATGTATATATAGGGAATACTTATGTAAGGTGATGTTTATTAGAGTACGAGTAAATACCTTTTAAAATCTAAAATATTAGATTCATGATTTAGTGCTTTCAAAAGATCAATAAAATAGACAAGCCTCTGGAAGAAAAAGGATATAAAAAGATAAACACAATTTTAGATATGGAAAATGTCCTGGTTTGAAAGAAGTATGCCCCCTAAGAAAAGCCATGTTTTGATATAAAACCCATTCCTTAAAGGTAGAATAATCTGTATTCAATACTGTATGTTTGAAACTGTAATGAGATCATCTCGCTGAATGATGTGATTTAGTCAAGAGTGGTTGTTAAATTGGATTAAGGGATGACATGTCTCCACCCATTTGAATGGGTCTTGATTAGTTTCTGAAGT
>PVIY010025918.1:0-37362 GCA_004026745.1 Myrmecophaga tridactyla | reverse complement strand
TAGGAATTGTTTTTATTGTTAAGTGCAACACTGGTGATTATTATGGAAAAATTTGTAAGTAGAAGATATAATTCTGTGTCCCAAGGGTGTTCAGGTGAATTAAGGCTATCAGATTTTGTTCAGGGAATTGGGGCTAGTGAACAGCACAAGCCAGTGATAAATCAGTATTGAATTGCTTGATTGTGGCCTTTACACATCATTTAACTTTAGTAAAAGGAAAGATAAATGTGGTCTTTTTTTTTTTAAATTGTAATACAGTTTTAATTGCGAAACAATGGGGAAAAATACCTTTATTCCATCAAAGGGTACTGATTTTAAAAATTGTGGATCTTCCATATCATGAAATACTATATAACTGAATTTATATTAATATTTATGTTAAAAATCAAGGTGAATACCTAGTGCCCAGAACTCTGTTTCTAATACCATCTCCAAAAAAAGAAACAAGGCCTCTTTGGAGAAATGGCTCATTCTAGGACAATATGCAAGATATGCCTGGAGCACCTTGGAGTGCTAGAAAATACAGAAGTGCTAAAAAAAAAAAAGCAAGACTCCACAATGATCACATTTATTATGGTATATCAAAGGGACACAGGAACTGTCTGAGAGAGATCCCAATGGTGAAATCTGGAACAATTTTAGTAACAAAATGAAGTAGTATTGGATTATTACACAAAGAATAAAGTATCCGTGAGCCCATGCTGGTATAAATAAATGATTGCATTAGTAAATACAAGAAGACACAAATCTCCCATACCGAAAAATTCTAAATAATTTATGTAAATACTCTTCCCATAAGTACGTATAGTGACTTCCTTCTGAAGAGTGCAGTTTGGAAAGAAAGAAAAAGAATAACTTCACAGTAGAGAAATCTGGCAAAAACACTTCAGCCAGGTTATCTCCAGGGCATGTGATATGTACCCTTGGTATGATGTGACGAGAATCACACTTGACCACCATGCTCTTCCTTCCAAAAGCTATCGAGAAAAACATTAGACAAATCCTAATGGAGAACATTCCAGAAAATTCCTGACTCATCAAAATTGTGGGGGTAAAAAACAAGAAGTTAAACTGTCACAGCTGAGAGAAGCCCAGAGAAACATATGACTTAATGTAATATGGTATTCTGAATGGGATCCTGGAACATAAAAAGGACACTAGTAAAAACTTAAGTAAATCTGAATTAAGTATGGATTTTAGTTAATAATAATGTAACAATGTTGTTTCATTAATTGTGGCAAATGTATCATATTAATGTAAACTGCTAATAATAAGAGAAGGTGGATATGGGGAATATAGAAACTTTCTGTACTATCTTTGCAACTTTTCTGTAAATCTAAAACTGTTCTAAATTTTTTAAAAATTATGAAAATCAAAGTGAAAAACATTATTTTTGCACCATACAACATAAACTACATGTACTTTACAGGAGAAATTAAAAGCATATAAATGAAATTTATTATTAAAAAACTCTGAGGGGATATACTCAGGGAATTGATGAATCATTGTCTCTGAGCAAGGAAGTAGAGGAACAGATGCCAGTATTAAGAGGGAAATCTACTTTTGATTTTATGTCATTTTAGACTGATTTAATTTCTGACTTTAAAATTATTTATCGTTCTGGCTTCTCCTCAACTGATTCCTAGCCTCATGACCTAGAGAAAATTGGTCATGTCTTAGCTTCTCATATATAAAATTCAAAATCTATTACCTGTTGTGAAGAGGGAATGAGATAAAGTATAGAAAACATGCCAAGCCCTGGTGGGCCATATAGTAAAGTTCTGTTATGGTGCTGTCTGGCCTGGAGCTTGAAAGTTATCAAGCGGGGGAGGGCGTCTCAGTTGAGTACATGATAACCTCCTCCACTATTACTGAAACCAAGTAAGTTTTGTAAGTACTCTGCACTCTAAATTTTTGTTAGATTTGCTTCCTCCTTTTCCTGTAATGAAACGAACTTTCTTTCCTTGGGAACTCTGCATATGTTGATCCATTTGTTTTGAATGATTTCTCTCTAAATTTTCAGCTGGTTAACTCCTAGATGATCTTCTGATTCCACTTTAAATGTCACTTCCCCAGTGAGGGCTTCTTGATCCTGAATATAAATTAGGACTCTCCCCTTTTGTTCTTTCTCGGAGCACTATGTTCTTTTCCATCAAGGCAATGATAGCAATTTGTGACTACATATTTATTTGTAGTTCACAAAGGAGAGTGAATTCAGATTTTCCCAGAGGACTCAGAGAGAGAGATTCAAGAAGGGAAAACAGAGTCGAATCTTAAGTGATACCTAGGAGTTAACTTGGTATGGGGAGGAGAGGGTAAAGAGGAAAGAATTCCAGACAAAAGAATTGAGAATTTAGAGACTTGATAATAATTCCTATCTTTTATTGAAGGCTTATTCTGCTCTCAGTAGCTTTGTTTAGAGAATAACTTTGATTTTTCCTTTCATTGATTCCCAATTAAAAAGTTCACCATATTTACTATAGATCATCCATATATGTATTTTAGCCTCAATATTTTTTTCTCTTATGACCCTCCTGAAACTCTCACAGACTTCCATGTTACATATCATTCCTCTATTTTTGCACTTCCTTCCAGCATCTGCCTTCATATTTTAGAGAAGGCATATGTTATATTGACAAGACCATGTTATTTTGGGGCCATTTAGAGTTCAAATCTAAGGTGTGACACTTAATGGTTGTGATTTTCTCTGTTCTATACATTGTGATGAAAACTGTGAGGATTAAATCATATTTTATATACAAATATGTGGCTCATATTGACAGTAACTAAATGTGAGATCCTTTCTTTCCCATGTTCCCTGGGAAAAAGGTATGGGAAGTGAATGGTTTACTTATAATTAGTAGCAAGCATCTGCCAGATATTCTGCCTAAATGTTCACCTACTTTGAATTATTAAGAATAGAAGGGTCACAGAGCTCCACAAGTGAGATTGTTTGGTTAATATTATTTGATTTTCCTGTATGGTGCCCCTGCTGCCACAGAACCATTGGTTTTAATATTTTCACAGTAGATTTTATTCTTGGTTTTAATATTTTCACAGACTTTATTCTTCTCATTTCATTTTTACATTAACCCATGTTATAAGTATATCACTTCATTTATAGATAAAGAAATAAGAATAAAAATTTAGAATAATTTGTATGAACTTGCATAACTGGGTAAGTAGCAGACAGGATCTGAACACAGCTCTTTCAGACTTCAGATTGCTATGGTGATAGTTGAATGAATACTTGAAAGTTAATTTAGAGCTGAACTATAAAGGGCTATATGTGACCTACTGAGGGCATTATATTTATTCTGAAGATGAGGGTGAATCATAAGGATTTTAAACATGATAATGACAGAGCATAATGTATGTGTTTTAGAAAGACTTCTGGAGAGTATGGATAATGGATTGGATGAAGAATATAAGTTTGGGTTATGACTGGAGTCAGAGAGAAGAATCAGGAAGCTTTATCAAGAACCCTGGTGACAGATATGAGTCAATACTAAAGTTTCATCTTCATAGGAGTGATTGCTTGAAACCGTAGGAATGGAATCTCTAGGGGATGGTGTGCAGAGAGAAGAGAATAGGGCTAATGACTGAACTCTCAAGATAAGTATAGGTTAAAATGAATTGGAAAAAAGTTTCACAACAATTTTCCATATACACAAACAGCAAACAAAACCTGAAGAGCATATGCTTTCCTCAAGAATTTGTCTAGACCAAGAGCTGGTACCAGACCTGGGATCATTTGACTCTGTTGTAACTTCCTTCAATCCAAGATCCATATCCCTCCAGATCCCTGTCTCCAGAATTGTAGACTCTGAGCTGGAAGAAACCCTGGAGACCTAAGAGTAGAGTCCTAGCAGTCTTCCTGCTAAGAGAAATTAATTTTTTCTCCCTCTGATGCAGCTATGCTTGGATGAGCCCTGTTATCACTGACTTCTATCATCAGCCTTCTCCACCCTTGGGACTGCAGACTAACCTGTCTGTTAATGAATAGTCACAGCTTCTGACCTTATTAAAAAGTTGTTAATGAAGCACACTGCTGTTCAGGGAGCACACTTGACTGAACCTCCCAGTGGCCTATTCTGGAGCCTTGAGGGAAAGCCTAGGTGAACTGACAGAATCAGATCTGGGAAGAGGCCTAATGAACTCAGGCTGCAGAGCCACACCTCCTAAAGAATACAGCTTGGCATGCAGACCAACTTTGAATCTCAAGTCCTTGCTGGCCTACAGGCAAGGTGAAGTGGTTGAAGTTCAGACCACCATGATTTCCTCTGTTAGTTCTGCTTAATGTTGCTCTGTTGATACATTTTGATGGGAGATTTCAATTTCTGATATCAAGAGGTGGTTTTGTGTTACACTGAGTTTTTGTCTCATGAATCTCAAATGCCCAATTGCAGAAGTTTTCTGATTGGTCTCTACCTTATACATTGTGTCCCTTTGTCAGCCATATCTTTGCCAAAGTAATGTTTCCAGAATGTATATCTTCTTGTTTATCATGCTGAAAACCCTTTAACTGATCTATATAATTCACAAAATAGTGTTCAAAGCACCTTGGCATAGAAGACCTTTCAAGATTTGAGTACCTCCCTGTCCTCAACTCCCTCCAGTTTTCTCTCCCATGCTATTATTTTCATCATTCTTACCATTATTATCAATGCCACTATCAGCATCATTATAATAATAATTATACCAATTAATATTTGTGCAGATATTACTATGTGATACCATTATTCTTTAGTGATTTACTGATATTATCTCATTAACCAAGCTGTGAAATAGGTGCTATGATTATTTCATTTTTATATAAAGAGCAAGCTAACTTACAGGGATGCTAAGTAACTTGCCCAGAGACACAGAACAGTTTAGTGACAGGCACAGGATTAAAAACCAAACACTAATGGAGGAGGCAGCCCAAGTGTCCATCAACTGATGAGTGGATGGAGGAACTGTGGTGTATACATATAATGGAGTATTGTGCATCTGTAGGAAGGAATGAAGTCATAATGCATGCAATGATGTGGATGGAACCTTGAGGATATTATGTTGAGCAAAATAAGCCAGAAACAAAAGGGCAAATATTGTATGGTCTCACGAATATGAACTTGCTATAACTCTTGGAGTTAATTTGAACATAGGTTATCAGGAGATAGAAAGAGAGTAGAGATTGGGCAATTGATGCTTACCATGTACAGAATGTTTAATATGGCTGGTTGTAAAGGTTTGGAAATGATAGCACAATACTGTGTGATGGTAGCACATCACTGTAAGTGTAATTAACAAAGGCGAGTGTGAGTATTGACAAAGCTAAATGTCAATAATAGGGGGATATAAAGGGCATGGGATTTTTTTCTGGAAGAAATGAGAATATTCTCATATTGATTGTAATTGTGATTGCATAATTATGTGATTATACCAAAAAGCCGTTGATTATACACTTAGAATGGACTGTATGGTGTGTGAATAAAACTTTTACATTTTTTAATTTTGAAAAAATCAAAAGAAAAATAGTTTTTCATAATGTATGTAAATTATGTGGAATTCAAACTTCAGTATCCATAAATAAAATTTTATTGATGCAAGCCACACTCATTCATTTATGCATTATCTATGTCTGCTTTCAGGGTCATATATATCACCAGAAGAAAAGCTAGAAGATAAAAACTGGGACAAATAGCTTAGCAAAATCTAGGGTGAATGACAACTATGCTTAATTGTACAAATATAAGACAGTTCTTACATGAATTAGAAAAAACTTACGTTACTATTACAAGATGTTAAATAATAGGGTGGTATATGGGAAAACATACGATTAATGAAAACTAGGTCTATAGTTAACAGTAGCATCGTAATATTCTTTCATTAATTGTAACAAAGACATTATACCAAAGCTAAATGTCAATAATAGGGGGATATAAAGGGCATGGGATTTTTTTTCCTGGAAGACATGAGAATATTCTCATATTGATTGTAATTTTGATTGCATAATTATGTGATTACACCAAAAAGCCGTTGATTATACACTTAGAATGGATTGTATGGTGTATGAATAAAGCTTTTAAAAAAAGAGACCTCAGGCATTTGGCTTCAGAGTTCATCCTCTTAGCCAGTTGTTGGAAACTACAATCCATGGGCCCTATTCAACCCTCCACTGGTTTTTATATGGCTGGTAAATTAAGAATGGCTTTTATATTTTTTAATTTTGAAAAAAATCAAAAGAAAAATAGTTTTTCATAATGCATGTAAATTATCTGGAATTCAAATTTCAGTATCCATAAATAAAATTTTATTGATGCACAGCCACACTCATTCATTTATGTATTATCTATGGCTGCTTTCATCCTACGACAGTGAAGCTGAGTACTGTGACAGAGTCCA
Organism: Myrmecophaga tridactyla; assembly: GCA_004026745.1. Taxonomy (NCBI): domain Eukaryota; kingdom Metazoa; phylum Chordata; class Mammalia; order Pilosa; family Myrmecophagidae; genus Myrmecophaga; species Myrmecophaga tridactyla. The sequence continues at coordinate 30,975 of PVIY010025918.1, read as the reverse complement.
TATGTGGTGGTGCTCTTATAGCTTTACACTCCTGCTCAGTGCACTAAAAATCACAGTGATGCTGTTACGACTTGACAGCTTTGCCAGCCCCATGTGTAGCTCTGTACTGGAATGTTTTATTTGCTTATTTTATTACCAAGCATACCCATCAGTTCAAAACGAGAAAAGTGGACTCAGTCTAATGTTGTACTTTTAAGTACAGTGACATGTGGATTATTTTGTTATTGAATTACACGGCAAAGCATTGCTTTCGTTATGGTTTATAGATTCAGGTCTACTAAAACTACGGAGTGCATTGATATCACCAGACTGAGCGCTGTGGCAATCTTCCCACCTCACAGAAAGCAAGTCAGAGAAGTTAGAAAATTTGAAATGGGATGTTTCATTACAACAGAATTTCTTCACAAAAAATTAAAAAAATGAAAATGAGGTTGCAAGTAAAGTACATTCTGAGTAGCTCGTTTTGTTAGCGGGACAGGGAAATCCATTCCGGATGATGGGTTAATAAAATCATGTTTGTTTGATTGCAACAGCCAAAGAAATGTGTCCAAAGAAAATTAACTTAAGACAAAGTAACCTTTTGGTGAGAACCAATCCTCAAACAACTGAAGATATTAGGAGCAACATCAATAATCAATTAAAGAATGAAGCAAGTGATTTTGAGTGGTTTTCCATGGTGGTCATGAATTGGCAAATGTTATCGCTACCGAGTATGAACTGACAGAAAAATTGTCCTCTGTTGGAACAACCGAGGCAAGAATAATTATCAGTGAAGCTGAGAAAACACTAGTTCATTACAATTTGAAGTGAAATATTGAGTGTTACAACTATTGGTGGTAAAAATACGTGGGGAACAGAAAAAGCCTTAGCTGGACAATTTTACAAAGATTGTGAAAATGTAAAATATTTAAAACCTATGCTTTTTCATTGTATTATTACCATCAGATACTTAAAGGAAAGTATTTGACTCTAACATTTGTTATTGAATAAGAAATATCAACAGTGAACGTCATGCATTTTTGTGGACATAATTATTATCAGTTATGTAAATTTTGTCACAAAGCTCAATATCCTGACTTGTCCTACAGCTGAACAATTTGATAGTTTAGCTTTGGTAGAGTTCATAACATTTTTTTGAGCACAAGACCAAGATTAAAAATTTTCTGAACAGAAAGAACCTTTCTCAGACTTTATTATAGAACAGTAAATGGTTTTGGATGCAGTCTTAATGTGTCTTAAAGAATTCAACTTAAAATTACTAGGCAAACCAGTATTTACATGTGAATCTTATTATATGGTAAAATCAGTTTGATAACTTATGCTTGAATCACAGGTAATGTCAAGCTTTTACTTTATACACTTATACCTTTATACACTTCCCATGTTGTCAAAAGTGAAAATAAGAAGCGACATCTTCATTCCTACACAAATTTGTAGCAAATATATTTTCAAAATTGCAAGTTAGAGTTCCAGCAGTGTTTTTTTGGAACTTGATGCAATTTCAAAGGGGATTTCCATATTTCACAATACATTTTACTGTGGAATTGAGAAGGTTCCACATAGCCTTCAGTTGGAAGGCATTATTACCCTGCAATGTAATGACTGGTTAAAAGCATATATCAAGAGATGACCCATAGAATTGTATAGATGACTTCCAGGTGATGAACATACTCAATTAAAATCATATACTTGTGAAGTGATAACAGAAGTGGGCAATAACGATCTCTGAAAAGCCATTTCATAGATGATATACATAAAATCTCATTCTGGATCAGATTTAACAGAAAAACATTTGCAATTGATTTTTATGAAAAGGAGCTCTAACCTCGAGAGTTAAGTGAAGTTTTTTCACCCCCATAAGAATTCCATTCCTCTCATCAGTAGACATGTATTATAAAAATTTAATTAACATTATGTTTTAAATTATCAGTAAAAATTTGTGAAAATTTGTTTTCCCTTGTTTATGTAATTATCTACATAGCCTTAATTTTGTTTCTCTGCCCACAAAACTTAAAATATTTACTAACCATTTTTGTATATAAAAAAAGTTTGCTGAACACTGCTTTTTTTTTTTTTTTTTTTTTTTTTGCATGGGCAGGCACCACCAATCAAACCTGGGTCCCCAGCATGGCAGGTGAGAACTCTGCCTGCTGAGCCACTGTGGCCTGCCCATGAACACTGTTTTATCTAATATGTTATGCATTGGTTTTGGTTTGCCCTCTTCAGTTGTTGCAGCACTGCTTAAGTGTTTCAGAATGCCTTTCCAACACACAACTCAAAATCTCTGCCCCCATTCTATCTTAAACTCTTGTGCTGTTACTAGTTCTAATCATTATGTGTTTTGTTAGTCAAGATCCTAATCATATACATGTACATATATATGTATTTGTTTCACCACTGAACTAATCATGTTCAATATGTATGTCAGTGGTTTTACTGTGTATTCTAGAGTCTATTTTAGTGGGTTAAACATAGTGGCATTCATTTACAATCACAAAACTCTACCTCTTAATAAACTGGAAAATGTACTGTTGACTCCTCTTTCCCTACCATGCTCTTGCCATTAGATGTGCACTTCCTTCATCCTTTCCCATCTCCAAAAAGAATTCCATCGACCTGGTTGCTTAGGCCAGAAATGCAGGTGTAATGTAATCCTTGACACCTCCTTTTTTCTCAGTTGCGACATATTTATCTCACCAAGTCTTGTCAATTTTATATTCCAAATGTGTTTAGAATCTGAACTCTCATCTCAACCGCTACTATCTTAAACCAAACAATCATTAGTGCTTATATGATCTACTGCTCTGGTGTCCTACATCAGCATCCTTCTTTTGACCATTGTACCTTACAATACATTTTCTACCCGGCAGCCATGGTCATCTTTAAAAGACTCAGTGGTTACCCATTGCACTTAGAGTTAAAATTTAAAAATCTTCAAAGTGGTTAAAAAGAAGTCCTGCATGACCTCACTTTTGCCTACCTATGCAAAGCATTTTTTCTTTCCCTTTCCCTTATTCACAATATTTCAGCAAAATTGGCTTGCTTGGGCTTTTATAATGCACCTGCTTCTTTCCCATCTGGAATTTTTATGATCTTCTTCAGTCTGGAATGCCCTCCCTCTAACTCTTAACTTAGTTTCAAAAATTAGCTTATATAACATCACCCCAGGAATGTTCCTTGATAACCCTGAAATATTCCTATGCTATTATTTCTCTTAGTATTCATCTATTTCCTTCCATGGTAGTTTTCACAGTTTTTAATTTTTCACATGTGAGGCCATTTATTTTACGATTGTCCGGTGTATCTACCCAGTTCTAGGGCTTTTGAAAGTCAATTTGCTCTAATAACAACTTTATCAAATTTACTTTTTTCTTTTTATTACTTATAAAGTTTAGAACAACTCATTTGGATGAAGTGTCATTATTTTAACAACTTTCAAGATTCTTGTGAACTTCTGTGTGAGACTAAAGCAAGAAATGTTTAATTGGTACAAAATTTATATTTTGACTAGTGCATTTCCTAATTTAATTTATATGGACAGTTTAATTGAACACCATAAATACATGGAACCTTGAATAGGGCATGAGATTTTGTAGGTTTTTCCAGGTTAGTGTGATACTCCAATAAATTACAGAGTGATTTGAACAATGAATAAAGAAGTATTTGTAAAGTCCCCTTGGGGGAATGGGGAGAAAGGGGGAAAATTCAACTTCCCTATTTGGAGAATTCCTGATATTCTCGCAAACTGTGGAGACAACCAAATCAATAGGCCAAGTACCCAATCTTTGGGTTTGTTCCTATGAAACTTATCCCCACAAAGGGTAAGCTAAGCCTACTTAAAATTAGGCCTAAGAGTCACCCCCAGAGAACCTCTTTTGTTGCTCAGATGTGGCCTCACTCTCTGTCAGCCAACACAGCAAACAAATTCACTGCCCTCCCCCTCTCTATGTAGGACATGACTCCGAGGGTTGTAAACCTCCCTGGCAACATGGGATCAAAAACCGAGAATGAGCTGGGACTCAGCATCAAGGGATTGAGAAAACTTTCTCGACAGAAAGGGGAAAGAGAGAAATGAGACAAAATAAAGTGTCAGTGGCTGAGAGATTTCAAACAGAGTCAAGATGTTATCCTGGAGGTTATTCTTACACATTATGTAGATATCCCCTTTTTAGTTTATGGTGTATCAGAGTGGCTAGAGGGAAGTGCCTGAAACTCTAGAGCAATGTCCAGTAGATATGTTTCTTGAAGATGATTGTATAATGATATAGCTTTCGTAATGTGACTGTGTGATTGTGAAAACCCGTCTCTGATGCTCCTTTTATTTACGGTACAGACAAATGAGTAAAAAATATGGGTAAAAAATAAACAAATAATGGGAGGGAAAGGGTTAAAATTAATTGAGTAGCCTGAAATACTAGTGGTCAATGAAAGGAAGTGGTAAGAGGTATGGCATGTATGAGTTTTTCTTTTTTCTTTCTTTTTCTGGAGAGATGCAAATGTTCAAAAAAATGATCATGGTGATGATATTATGAGTCATTGATTGTAACCATGTGAAGAATGTTCATATGTCAAGAATGATTGTATGTCAACAATGTTGGTATGTCGGGTCATCGTTTATAATTAAAATATTTTTAAAAATTCCCATGAAATTTGATTGGTTATTTTTTATTGTTTCCTCATAATAATATTATAAGTACAGTATTGTCAAATTTATTTAAGTTTTTTTTTGAAATTTAAGTGTCTAGAATGTGTTTTAGAAACAAGGAAAGAATATTTTTGTAGATCCAAATATGATACTTGAATCTGTTGGGTTAAATATTGCCATAAGCAAAATCAAGAGAGAAATGACAGACAGGTAAAAAATATTTTCAACTTATTAAAAAATTTTGATCCCCATTATATGAAGAATATATAATAAATAGGACAAACGACCAATCATTTGGAAGAATAATGGGCAAAAATACAAATAAACAGAGCAAATAAAAATAAATATTATGATTTTTAATGTTGAAGATATCCTCCCTACTGATAAAATAAGTGAAATTAAAACTACAGATGGATATTGATTTTCTTCTATTAGATGGGCAAAAATCCAAAGATTTAGAAACAAATACTTTTTGACAGTGGTGTAGAGAAAGAGGCACAACCATTACTCAGTGGTTTATAAACTGACACAACCTCTCTGCAGGGTAATGTGTCTACAATCTATTGGCATTGTAAACAATCTTGTAATGATTAAGTAAGGCAAGGATATCTTCTGTTCAACATTGTACTGTAGATCCTACACAGCACAATATGACATGAAGAAGATAGAAAGGCATGGTAATTGGAAGAAGAATAAAACTATCCATGGATATAATATGATTATCTATGTAGAAAATCCTAAGGAATTTAGAAAAAAGTTATTGGAATTAATATGTGAGCTTAGCAGGTCACAAAAAAACAGGGTCAAGGAACAAAACTCAACTGTATTACTGTATACTAGAAATGAATAATTGGTACCACATGTACTTGAATTAAAAAGAAAAGAATAGTTCACGGTTGCATAGTGTGCTTTATGCATGTCATTTTGGGCTAGTTCACTTTTAGTGTTGTTCAAGTCCTTCATGTTCTGATTTTCTACTTGTTCTTAACCCCATTAATATCCACTATATTTATGGACTTATCTAGTTCTCATTTAATTTCTATCAAATTTTCCTTTAAATTTTGAAGCTTTCTTAATAGGTGTGTAAGATCTAGGTTGGTTATGGCTTTTTGATGAATTGATCTCTTCATCATTACGAATTGTGTCTGTTTATCCCTGTAAGTATTCATAATCACAGTGCAGTTGGTGGTAAATGGTCAATAAGTATAAGGAAAATAAACGAACTCAGAAAAGTTCATGGATTTTGAGCCCCTAAATCATCTTATGGAATTTTACCTTAACATGATGTGTCTCGATACAATTAACAAAGCCTTAAACTATAAAAATATTCATTACATAACTACTAATACTAAAGGAAAAGAGACAATCGAATTACAGATGATAGAACAATATTTAAATAAACTAAATCATAGCACTTCTACATGGTGATATATTTTACAACCATTAAATATTATCATTACAAAATCATTTGCAGCAATACAAAAAATTAAAATTTATGATTATTTCAAGAATTTTATATGCATGAGCCATCTTAATCCTTAGAACAATCCTCTATGGAAGTTAACGTGGTTATCTCATTTGTTAAGTGAGAATACTCTGCCTTAGGGTTCTAACTAACTTGTCCAGAGTTCAATTTGACAACCATAGTTAGGATAAAAAGTAGTATACAAAAATATATATACAGTATGGTTGCAGCTATTAGCAAGTATCAGCAATTATTAAAATATTTTTAGTAAATTTAGTAAACAGTTAACGTTTATCTCTGTTTGATGAGATTTGGGTGATTTTTTTTCTTTTTTCTACTTTTCAGTTTTTTTTCCAAACTATAATGGGATGGTTTGTTGATGATATAATATAAATTATCTCATTATGTAGAATTAATCAGATACAGTATACAGAATAAACTTTCTGGAAAAGACTATTCTCTACAATAATGCCTGGCAAGTGGTCACGCAGTTTCATCCCTTACTTCATTTTAAAACTGCCCATTTAATTTTAGGCAATGTTTTGTTATAGAAAGTTCTTCATTACATTATTAACATAACTCACAGCTGGCTTGTAGTGGAGGAAAATTGTACTTGTTATCAGATTATCAACTTCAAATTCCACCTCTGCTATTTGCTGAATGTTATGACTTTAGGCTGTCTAAACCTGTTTCAGCATTTACAAAAGGAGAAATAAATTTAATTTAAATAATATATGTGGTAGTTGATGTTTTCATTAGAGATTAGATATTCATCTAATATTTTAGAGTTAAAGGGGAAAAAAGGGAAGGGAGGCAGAGAATAATTGATTGCAAATACCGTGGAATTATTCTTTGAGAGAAAGAGAGAACCATGAGGCAATGTAGTGTGGGATCAAAGGAACTCAGTATTTGTCTCAAGTTGATGAGAACTGATGAACTGAGTCAAGTTTTCATAGTTCACATGGGTCTCTTTTAGATTGCATAATCTTTGTTGAGAAAAAGGAAGTGAGAGCAACCCCTGAATACACCCTGATAGTCTTAGTTTTACTACTCCCAAGATAAAGGAAAAACCTTAATTTCCATGTATTTCCTTCACAACTGTTAAATTACCCAGATCTATAGCCTCAGTTACCAGAAGAATGCGAGAATTAGCAATCCTTACTTCCTTAGTTTGGGTTGTATCAAACTGCTCACAAAGTAGCAATTTGATAAAAAAAATCCTCCAATAATTGCTACCCATTAATTCTACCTTTGACATCAGTAGGTAATACGGACTGGCCTGGATCCTCTTTGCTACATTAATTCTTCAAATATATGAAGACAGCAATACCATAAATTCTTTCTTAACACAAAATATTGCTCATTTCTTCATTTGAACTCTTGTAATCGGAAGATCTCTCCTATAAAACTTTCTTGTTTTCTCATTTACTAATATATGTCTTAAATGAAGGGTTTTCCAAATGTGGTCTAAATTTTATGGAATAGTGTGAGACTATTTGTAGGCTAATCCTAAAAACCGAGTTGTATTTCTATTAAGGCCATTTAAAATCGGATTAAATTCATGTTTCTTATGTCTTTTTCACATATACTTGTCTACTGAGGTCTCCCCATTCTCTCTTTTAAAATCTGCTCTTCAACTTTGATTTTGAATCAGTTAATTACTTTGTTATGCATTGCATGGTACTGAGAAAAGTACAGAACTAAGATTCAAGACCTGAGTTTTAGCTCCAACTGCATATGAACAAATATTTTTGAATCGTGCTTTCCTCAGCTATAATCAGGTGAGGTGCTTGTTAACTGCAATAACATCTTTATAGAGATTCACAGCATGCTTGGTGTTATTGTAAAATCTTCACATTTAATAGTTTACTCTTTAAAATAAACCCATCTGGTAGATGCTTTTATTATTTGCACCATTTTTCAGTTAAGGAAAGAGACATACAATTTTTAGTTTATTTTCCAAGATTACCCAGCTAGTAAATTGCAGAGTGGAATATGAACCCAGTCAAGGTCTCTTTCTGTTATGTAAGATTCCATCATTTCAGGACTTCATTGATTTTTTTCTTTCATACTTTCTGCTGAAGAAATTATAAACTTCTAGAGGGCAGTAACTGTGCTTTAATTTCTTTTGTATCTTCATATCAACTTTTTTTTAAAACTTAAAGGACCTAGACAAAATATGCAGCAAGGATCTACTGTAGGCCTTGGAAAATTTAGCACCATGGTTGAAATGGTTTTTGAAATTTGGAAATTACTTCAACAAGGTTTAAAAATCTGAAAATAGAATTGAGAGAGAAAATTGGAACCTTAAGTCATTCTATCTGAGAAAAAAAATAAACTAGAGGAATGAAGTGACTAAGGTCCTGGGATTTTAAAGACATATGCAACATGATTTGTGATCCACTTTATTGCATCCATATTAAATACCAAGAAGTTTAAGCAGCAATACAGCCTCAGAGCATAAGAAATGAAATAAAACAGAAAGAAGAATTATGCACTAAAAAGGATTGCTGGTTTTCCTTTCTGCTGAATGGTATCAGACATGTCCAAGCAAAATAAAATGCCAGGATGACTTTTGACACATTTGCAGTCTTTGTTTTTGTGTGCCCCCAAGTTCTTGCTACAAGCAGTTTCATGCAGTGCATGTCACAGTGGCAAACATTAGCAATGTAAATACCTGGAATGACTTGGCCACAGAAATATCGAAATGCCAATTGCTGAATGCTAAGAAAAAAATGTGAGTCTACAATGGGCAAGCAGAGAAATTTGGCAGATGTTATGACAGGCTAAACTACCTTGATGCTCCATTCTCTCCAGTGAGCTTTTCAATAGCCATTTTAGTAGTCAGAAGTCCTCAAATGGAGATGTGAGAAAAGGCAAAGAAAAATCCCAAAGATGAAACTGAATTTTCTCCATTCAAGAGACTGTAAACATATGCTGTCTCTATGTCTATAGGATGCATTTTCTGAGGCCTAAAGTCTTACAGAAGGTCCGGCTGAGAGCATTCTTCACCTCGTTGTTTCTCAGGCTATAGATGATGGGGTTCAACATGGGAGTCACAACAGTGTAGGACAATGACAGAAGCTTCTTGCTCTCAGGAGAATTATTGGACTTAGGTCTGAAGTATGTGAGGCTTGAAGAGACGTAGAAAAGGGAGACAACAAGGAGGTGAGAAGAACAGGTAGAGAAGGCCTTTTGCTTCCCTTTAGCTGAGGGAATCTTGAGGACAGCAGCAGCAATGCGAGTGTAGGAACATAGAATTAACAGGCAGGGGATCATGACGACGAGAATGGTTCCGATGATGGCGTAGATCTCAAATAGTGCTGTGTCTGCACAGACCAGCCTCAGCACAGGTGGGCTGTCACAGAAGAAGTGGTTCACCTTGTTGGTGCTACAGAAAGGAAAGCTGAAGAGCCATGTGGTCTGCACAGTAGCTACTGGCAAGCCTGGAAACCAGGAGGCTGCAGCCAGTTTGGCACAGGTGTTTTGGTCCATGATAGCTGGATAGTGCAGGGGATTACAGATGGCTACAAAGCGGTCATATGCCATGGTGGCCAGGAGGAAGCATTCAGCAACCCCAAAGAAAAAGAAGAAGTACATCTGTGTAGCACATCCAAGGAAAGAGATGGTGGTATTCTGAGCAAGCAAGGTCCTCAGCATCTTGGGCACAATAACTAGGTTGAAGCCAATCTCTAAGAAGGATAAATTCCTAAGGAAGAAATACATGGGACTGTGCAGCATGGGGTCAGCCAATGTAACCAGAATGATGAAACTGTTTCCCATTAGAGTGACCAAGTAAATGATCAGGAATGTCAGGAAGAGTAAGGACTGTATTTTAGTAGGTAGGGAAGAGAAGCTGATGAGGATAAACTCACTTACTCTTGTCCAGTTTCCTCCAGCCATAGGTATAGGCATAAATCCCCTGTTGTGGAGCTGGAGAGAAATGCTTGATCGGGAGAGTGCAGTTATGGATTTGATGTTCAGATACCTTCTCAGTGTCAAGGAAAGAGGCAAGATCAAAATCTCAGCTGAAAGAGGAAAGGTTGTGTGTTGTCTAAATTTGAAGATGCAAGGAGGAATGCCCAGAGCCTAAGCCTTGAAATTGGCCTGTATTAACTTCTATAGCAATTGATATTTCTCTACTTGCATGTTAACATATATAGAAAAGCTTCGTAAAGTCAGAAACATGAGCTTATCAGTACCCGATGGGGTCACAAAAGGTATATTTAAGGTAATGAATTTCCTGAAAATACTAAAATTTGGGGAAACATGCCCCCAAAATTATAATCTCATTAAAGAACGTATACATGTGAGTTAACAAAACTTTAAAGCACATTTATAATTAAAATGGAGAATAATGCATCTCATAAGTTTTCTTACCTTTGTGAATACCAAGATATGCCAGATACTTCACATATGTTATGATGGCTTTATCTATATATATCCCTATTTTATAGATGAGTAGAAAAGGCTAAGAGAAATTATGGAACTTGTCCAAGAACATGCAGCAATTAAATTGTAGATCCAGAATTCCAGGTACATCTGTGTGGCTCCAATGTCCAAAACTATGCTTTACCTGACTGTGCTGCCTTCATAAGGACTAGATCATTATTGTATAAGGGAATCAGAATTGGAATTTCTACAAAACCACATTAAAGAGAGAGGAAAGGAGAATGAAAAGAACCAAGAATAGTTACATAAAAATATTCAGGAATTTCCTTAGGCTCCACGGGATCCTCCTTTTGTTTGTAGTTTGTAATTGATGATCAAGAGGCATCTCTCTTCTTTCTTTACCTTGGTATTCCTGAACTTGCAATTTTCACAGGAAATGGTGAGATGAGCTGGAAATGAATGGACTGAGATGCTGGGATGAATGAAAAAGTAATTGTTTAGCCATAAAAAGGAATGAAATCTTGATACATGCTACAAGAGGAGTGAACCTTGAAGACATCATGTTGAGAGAAATAAGCCAGAGACAAATGAACAAATATTGTAGGATCTCACTGATTTGAAGTAATTAGAATAAGCAAAGTCATAGTGTCAGAATCTAGAATAAAAGTTAGTATGGGACAGGGTGGAGAAAGGGAATGGGAAGTTAAGGTTTAAAATGTACAAGGTTCCTATTTGGAATGATGGGAATGTTTTGGTAATGGATGGTGTTTGGAATTCACAACACTGAAGTATGAATCTGAATGTGATTAAAAGGGGAAATATTAGATTTTATATATGAGAACAGAATAAAGTTATCAAAATTCAAGAAAATACACAACACACAGTGAACCCTAGGTTAAACCCTTGGACAATAGTTAATACTACAATTATTAAGATGTTCCATACCAATGCAAGTTGTTAATAATAAGTTGTTACATGGGAATCCTGTATTTTATGCATGATGTTTTATAAACCCACAGCTTTTCTGATAAATAAAATAAATAAGTAAGCAATAAAGGGATTGAATGTGATTAGAGAAAAATTTCAAGGAAATTAAAACTCGATAATAAAGATAAAATCAGTATTAGATGCAAAAAGAACAGAATTTACACCAGGTTAAAAAGGAACAAGCATGTGGTCAATCTGTTCTACATGTTACAGAACTAATGGTCTTTTATGCCATGGTGGGAGTTTGGATTTTATTATATGGATGAAAAGGAGCCACTTAAAAATTTGGATCAAGGGAATGACATGCTTAGTTATTGCATATAGAAAGAGTACTCTGACATGCAAGAATAAGTGGGATGATATAAGAGTTAGGGAGGGTCAAAAGCAGTATGCCTGGATTCAAGGAGAACAATTTAGATGGTATACCATAGCCAGTGCAGCCCTATTCATATTCATTTCTTATGATCCATTTTCCACTTCATTGCCCTATTTGCTAAAACAAATATGATCATATCTACAATACCAATTTTCTGCTGCACAATTAATGCTTTAGTAGTAGAGTTAAGTGAGGGGGTCCTAACTCAATGAAATGGTGTCAGGTGGAAAAACAGTAGGAAATTTCCATTCATACCCATTATATCTCTCCTTCAAAGATCAAGGATTTCATCTTCTCTACCTCCTACCAAAATTAGTGCTTAACTTTTTGTATGGTTAAGGATTACAAATCTAAAGTAATTTGATTTGGTCTGCAATGGCAAACGTGTTTTGCATCTTATTTTGTTTTGATGTGATATAAAGGAAATGGAGAGGTGTGGACATAATGTTAATGAGTGTGGCAGTTTCAGTGCTCATGGTTTTTCTCTTAATGTAAGAAATTTCGACTTCTTCAAATTATATGTCATTCCTTCTTAACTAGTTCAATTACCAGGTAACAGGCATGGGAGCCTCCTGCTCTATCCAGCAAATCTATCATTGACAATTGGTCGGCAAGACCTAGCATACTCATGTGTCCTCAAAATCAGGACCTTAGAGATGTATTGTACTATGTCTAAGTAGAAAGTGAGTGTGTCCAAGAAAAGTCCAAATACTTGTCTTTCAAGAGTGAGTAAATTGAAAAAAATAGATTTGAGCAAAAATGCTATAAAGATATGAGTAGTATTAAAGTGAAGATCGAAAGGAAATAGTCAAGAATATAAATTAACATGAAATAAGAGAAAGAATCTTAAATGATATGGAAAACTTCAATATTTTCCAACTTCTGCTGAGGTCCAGGTGATGCAATGATCTGATCAGTTATTGGAGTTTAGAATCTAATGGTGAAGATATTTAAACAATCAATTATAATAAATCATATGAATGTTTTGATAAAAGAATTGTAGAAAAGAAGAAATGTAGCTTGGGATCATATTAGGAGCAAGGACACCTAATGTAGTATCTGAAGGTTTTCTAGACAATACAGATGAAAATGAAGTTAGCTAAGAGGTAGACACAAACTAATAAGGAATTATATGTGATTATGAGGCTATTACAATATAAGTGTTACAATAGTAGAAATAAAATATTCACTGTAAGAAATAAAGCATAGACAACTCAGCCTAGAATAGAATTTTTCTAAAATAGAAAAATTATGTAGACAAGTTTGAAGTGCTCTTAAAGCAGGTGCAAAAAATGGGATATATATGAAAATAAGAAAAAATGGAAAACAGTAGTCAAAACTTACAAATAATTAATATTCCTGAAGAATGGAACCAAACCAATGGAGAAGAGTTAATAAATGTAAGGAAGAAAATGAATTCTTTTACTGGCTAGGTAAAATGAATTAGACAATAACAAAAACTCAAGAAGCAGCTGGAAAAATCAGTGAATAAAGGGAAAAACTCACCAGGCCCTGGTGAGCAATTTGATTTTCAAGAACACTGAAAACATTACAGCTTCCATGCAAGAAAAATATCAGTTCTTAAAAATAATGCTTAATCACGCTGACCTTGGGCTCCCCTTGAGCACTAAAAAGACAGAACTACAAAGTACCTGAAGCAAAGCCTACAATTTTAATAAAAAATTGTTTGGGGACTTTAGCAAATTGTATTCATCTTTGCTTAATCTCACATGTGCACATACAATTACACAAACCCTTAAAATTGTGAAAAAAAAAAAGGATAAGTGATATCCTAAACACAGTATATCAATTAGAAACTACTTAATTTTTATCATAAAACACCCCAGTCCTCTGTATTCGCAGTAAGCGAGCATAGTAAAGTCACATGAGACATGGACAACAATTTAAATTAACGGGACATATGTAAGGTCAGAAAGGAGATGTCCATCTCTGAAACGTTGGAAGGAATAGGGGAAACGTGTAAACAGCGTTAGTCTGTACTCTAAGCAAGCTAAACACAAAGTATTGACTACCAAAGAGGCGGTCATGAACACCATAAATCTGCTGTCAGGAAAAAAACACCTGGAAATAAAAATGTGGTTTCCAAACTAAAAGGCTATGAAAAACAGTGCTGGCTACTAAAGGAAATTGAAAAAGCGGATATTGAAAAAATCTGTATTTTGGAAAAAAATATGAGGAGATAAAAATAATAAGAGAAATTTTAAAATTCAGGTATTAAAAATAAGTAAATGTATTAGGAATTCCAGGTTGAGAGATAAAAGCAGGAGGATGAGAAACAAGGAAAACAATAAATATCAGTGAGCAAAAGGAAGCTAAAGTATAAAACAAAATAAATGGAAATATATTCACACAAATATGTTTTTATCTTAGTGTTGTTTTTCTTTAAATTTTGAAGGTAGAGAAAACTTCCTTTAAGTATTCGGATAGGGAACAATTAAGAATTAAAATGCAGAACCATATAAATCACATGCCAAAACTTTCTAGGCTTCTTACAAGAAAAACAAGATCTCAGAAGAGCAACCTATTTCTGCTGGCAACACAACGTGATAAAGTAAATTTAGCTTCATAAAATTTCAGGAAAGAATTGATACTTTTATTATATCATATAAAAATAATGAAAATGAATTAATCTGGTTTTCCAGTCAACTTAGAATTCAAGGAGGCAAAGAATGGAGGGAATCATAGACCTAAAAACAGAAATCAATTTAAAAATTGGAAAATGGTAACTGAATTTGAGTTGGCATTTTATAAAATTTAGAAAGGGAGGCAAAATTTAGAAATGAGTGAGTAAATTATGATGCAGACAGTTAAGGAAATGTTTAATGACATTTCATGCAAACAATTTTTGAAGAATATTTAGTGCTACAGGATAGTACTCACTTATAATAGTAAATGAAAATAAAAATATTTATGTGCGCATGTGATTCCAACTTCAATAACAAGTCCTCAGGGGAAAAAAGGATTAAAGGGCTATGTAAAATTGTATCAGTGATCACCTTCTACAGTTATGAAGGCAGAGGGCATGATTTCCTAGTTTTACTTTTCTGATTTTCAAGATATTCAACAGTAAACTACATTTTTAATGTAACAGAAATAAAGCATTAATGGTGAAAATGTTGACCATGTCTTGGTAACATTTACTAAACACATAATAGAGTTATGCTATGTTTTCACTTCCTTCCCACAACTGTCTGATTTAGATGCCAATATTAATCCTCTCCATATTACCGATAGACGAACTGAAGTTTAGAGAGGTTAAGTGATTTGGCAACTTGTTTTCATGAGCAGTAAAAGGGAGAAAGCCTGCACTCAAAGCTAAAATCAGCAAAAATAAATAAAAGTAACACAAAATTTCAGAAAGGCATATAATATGAATGCAGCCTATTCCTTAGGTCTCAAATTTGGTTTTAAATTCATTTACCTTACTTTCTTCTAGTGTAATGCTTCTTCCCATTTACTGAAGAAATTAAATCCTTTAATGATTCTTTATCAGGAGTTAGTAAACTTTTTCTGTAAAGGGTCAAAGAGTAAATATTTAAAGATGGTTTTGTGGCTCATGCTATCTCTATTGCAACTACTCAATATCTAAACAAGTATATATGCCATATCTAAAATATGCAAATATACAAATGGTTATACAAATATATACTTTACCTAAACAAATGAATATGACTAAGTTCCAATAAAAATAAATTTGAATTTCATATACTTTTCAGGAAATATTATTCTTTTGGTTTTTTTTAACCATATAAAAATCCTTTGTGCTTACAAGCTGTATAAAAATAGGTTATAGAAGGGATTTGGTCTTTAGGATGCAGTATGCCCACCCTGTTCTAAACCCATGCACATGACACTAGCTCTGCCTACACATGCCCCATCCTCCACTGGCTGAATTCTTCCTTCTCATCTACAAAATTCAGCTCTGTCTCACCTGTGATGTTTCCAGATGGGGTTAGTTACCTTTTCGGTTCTCCTGTGCCCTTTTCAAAATACTTTAGTTTTTCAGTTATATTTTAAAAGCATCTGTTTACATCTGAATTTCTCAGACTTTGTTCTAAATTCTGAATAAGAACAGGAACTGTCTTATTCAGCACAATGCCTATCCAGGTTAAGCTATTAATCTGTAGTTTTTGATGAATATGTGGATGAATCAATTCATAAATTTTACAAAGATCACATTTCCTGGAGTATCCATTGGCCACTGGTATTCCTTTTTCCATCAATCAGGATTTTTAGTCAGATTCCATAAATACCAGACCCTTCTACTAAAATCACTGTCAGTAGAAGTCCCCATTTTGTGACAGATGTGCAGTGTGTGGTGCTGGAGGAGAAATAATTAGGAAGGAGGAGGGAAGAGAGATGAAAGGGCCTGCTGTGCTTCCCACAAAATATCTGGATACAATAGGAGAAAAGAAATGGCACTGAGGCTTCAGTATCAGAAACACTGCAGAAGCTGGGGACCCAAGATTTGCCCATAGGCTCCTTTTCAGGCCCTTAGAACTTCCACGGGAACATCCCTTTGCTAATCACGACTTACCATCCTCAGGAATAGGCACCTATCAGCCTTCTATGCCAATACAGTTGCCCCAAGGAGGTCATGTCCCTTGATATCCTCTGCCCTGTGAATATTCCACTGAGGCAAGTTTTCCCTGAGTTATTTAATGGAAAATCAAAACCTGAAGGAAGATATTTGACTTGGTGAAGGACCAGGGCTGAGAATTTTTGTGACCCAGAGAGCTTTAGAGGGATTAAAAAATAAAACAAAACTGGGTAATCTCAATATTCTTTGGCTTCAGTGACTACTTACTTATCCTATGACATAGGCAGGGACAACTGAGGTGCAGGAAAGAGAACTGGGGAGATCGTCACAGTGTGGGCACAGGGATAGAATGAGGTGTCCTGACAAATGTTGGCCAATCCTCGTTGAGCAACTGAAGCTGGAGTGGGCCCCCTGGCTGATCTGATGCTTAGTGAGGAGTCTTACCAGGGCCCAACAGGGAGATGTGACTTTCTCAGCTCTCCTTGTCACCCTATGCTTTGTGCATGTCCTGAGGAGTTGAAGAGCCTGGCTTTGTTGTCAGAAGAGCCAGAAGCCCATCATACTTCCTGTCATGGATGATCCATTAATGGCAGGAGCTGCAGCCAGGCCACTGCTACCTTCTCTGTCTCAGACGTAAGTAAGCACACTATTGATTGGCCCTGTTTCCAGTCCTTACTTCAGTAGATATTTATTCCCAGGTTTATTCTTCTTTTGTCCTCAGGGCCGAAGGGTTGGCACTGATATTTTCCACTAGGTATTCCCAGGCCCACCTTAATGCCTCTTCCTTCCCTTCCTCATGGGAACCTGACATTTCTTGAATCTTTTGTGATTTGGGGCCCTGATGAATGTCAGATGCCAGGAGGATGACGTTCAACAAAGTAAACCTTATTTGAGCATGTAGCATTGTGTAGGGAAAAGCACAGAAAGTTTGTAGTGTGAGTGATCTAAATTTAATCAGAACTCTAAAGCTCAGTGACTTGTGATTTTTACAGTTTGTTCTATAGTTTCTGTTTTCATATTGCTTAGCTAAAGTTAATAATGCTTATTTTACAGGGCTGATCTGATAAGAAGGGATATTGCAACATACAGATTAATATATCATATTAATATTATGTTAATATAACCTATCATATATCCAAAAATTATTCTTTATATCATCAAGAATATATTCAGTAATTACTGTATGTCGGGCATTGTTCTAGGTCTTGTGATATGGAAGTGAACAAAACAAAGACCCTGTTTTCATAGAATTTATGTTTTAATAGGGTAAGCCAGGCATTGAACAAATAAACAGTAAAGTACATAAGACTAAGTAACTTCTGTTAACAAAATCCAGGAGAGGAGAAATAGAAAACTGCTGAAAAGAGTACTCAATCCAGCAGACTTCTATTAATATAGGATCTATTTTTAGTCTACTTTTTTTTTTTTTTTTTTTTGAACTGATAAATCTTTTATTGAGACCGCACCAGCTGCACAATCTGTTCCTAACATTAAGCTCCTTCTTCCTTTGCAATTCGGTCTTTCTTAAGTGGTCCCATGGATGCCTTCTTCTCTTCCATGGTCTGGAAGCGGCCATGGCCAAACTTGGAGGTGGTGTCGATGAACTTGAGGTCAATCTTCTCCAGGGCCCGGCGTTTGGTCTGCACCAGCAAGGACTTGCGGAGGGTAAGTACCCGCTTCTTGGTCCCCACCACACAGCCTTTCAGCATGACAAAGTCATTGGTCACCTCACCATAATGGACAAAACCACCCAGAGGGTTGATGCTCTTGTCAGACAGATCATAATCGGTGGAGGCATTGTTTTTGATCAGTTTGCCGTCCTTGATGAGGTAGCCCTGGCCAATCTTGTAGATCTTCTTGTTGATCTCAGTGCGATGGTGATAGCCTTTCTGTCCAGCACGAGCCACAGAAAAGGCTACACGGGCAGGATGCCATGCCCCAATACAGGCCACCTTGCGCAGCCCTCGGTGGGTCTTGCGAGGCAGCTTCTTGGTGTGCCAGCGGCTGGTAACACCTTTGTAGCCCTTGCCCTTGGTCACCCCGATAACATCGATCATCTCATCTTGCCCGAACACTTGGCTCACGGGCACCTGCTGCTCCAGCCTCTCACGGGCCCAGTCCAGTTTCTCAGCCACAGTGCCTCCATTCACCTGGATCTCCATCAGGTGGGCCTTCTTCTGGCGCAGAGGAAGCAGACGCATCTGGGTATGCGCAATGACGTGGATGACCTGGCAGTACTTCTTCATGCTGCTGAAGTCCTTCTCCAGCTGTTTCTTGCCATCATCATCCTGCCACTTCTTGCAGTACTTGGTGAAGGCCTTCTTCTTAGATTTATGCCAGTTCTTGTAGAAGCGCCTTTTGCATTCATCACTGATATGCTCAGCAAACACCGTCTTGAAGGTTCGGAGGCCACGAGGGGTTTCCACATAGCCCACGATGCCTACAACCACCATGGGTGGGGTCTCTACAATGGTCACTGCCTCCACAACTTCCTTCTTGTTTACCTTGGATCCTGGTCTGTCGACTTCCCGCACAATGTGGGTCATGCCGGCCTTGTAGCCCAAGAAGGCGGTGAGGTGGACAGGTTTGGTAGAGTCATCCTTGGGGAAGCTCTTCACTTTCCCACGGTGCCAGCTACTGCGTTTCCGAGGCAAGAAGCCCAAGGACCCATGTCTGGGAGCAGAGAACTTCCTGTGGGACATCACGTCGCCGTGCACCGCCGGTAGAGGTTATTTTTTAGTCTACTTTTGATCCTTAAGGAAGATATATAGGTAAACAATGTAAAACCTGTACAAACTTGATCAAGCATATTGAAACATCAGATTTTGAAATAGCTAGTGAACATACAGGATAGGGACAGTGAATCAGGCTTTAAGAGGCCTTTAACTTTAGAAGTAGGTAAGAATATAACTTTTTTTATCATAGCACAATTTTTAACAACAAAAGAATAGGGAACTGGGCAGGCTGCCGTGGCTCAGCAGGCAGAGTTCCGGCCTGCCATACTGGAGGTCTGGAGTTCGATTCCTGGTGCCTCCTGCCCATATGCAAATAAAAAAAAAAAAAAAAAAAAAAAAAAAAAAAAAAAAAAAAAAAAAGAATAGGGAACAACTTAATTCCATCAACATGGGACTGATAAAAAAATGTAGTTTTCCATATCATGGAATACTATACAACTGTGAATGTATATTAATATGGAGTAAACTTCCACATAGATTTTAATGTGAAAAAAGTAAAAGCAAGGTAAAGGACATTATATACACATCATGTAAACTTCATATACTTTATAGAAATAAATATCACATGCATATAATATAAAATATATAAGTGGAAATATTTTTAAGGACATAAAAGAAATTGATTATAGTTAGAGCATTTGAAGAAGGGAAATGGGAGACCAGAGGTTAGCAATGAGGGGAGATCTTTTTATTTTTAATGCAATTTTATTGAGATATATTCACATAACTTATAATCATCCAAATGATGTAATTATGTTTCACAGTATCATATGTTTATGCATTCATCCCTGCAACCGATTTTTGAATATTTTCACTACTCCAAAAATAATAAAAATAAAGCAGAGTACCCAAAACTTCCTATACCCCTTCTCACCCCCATTATTCATTTACTTATTTTTGTTTTTATTTTCTTACTTTTTGCCCATACATTGGATAAAAGAAGAGCCAGTCACAAGGTTTTCATATTCACACAGTCACACTGTAAAAGATAAATAGTTAAACAATCATCTTCAAGAGACAGCTAGATTACAGTTCAACAATTTCAGGTATTTTCTCCTAGCTAATCTAGTACACTAAAAACTAAAAACTTCTTATGCATTATCTGTATAATGCAGAAGAATAACCTCTAGAACGACCTCTTGACTCTATTTGAAATCTCTCAGCCACTGAAACTCCATTTTGTTTCATTTCTCTTCCTCCTTTTGGTCAAGAAGGCTTTCTCAATCCCATGATGCCAGGGCCAGGCTTATCCCCAGGAGTCAGGTCCCATGTTGCCAGGGAGATTTATAGCCATGGGATTCATGTCCCGTGTAGGGTGAAGGACGGTAAATTAATCTGCAGAGTTGGCTTAAAGAGAGAGGCCACATCTGAGCAACTCTGGGAGTGACTCTTAGGCATAATTATAAGTAAGTTTAGTTTATCCTTTGCAGGAATAAGTTTCATAAGATTGAGGGCTTGGCCTATAAAATTGACAGTTCCCAGTGCTTAAGAGAATATCATGTCTTCCCCAAGTGGGGAAGTTTAATATTTCCAACATTTTTTCCAGTCCCTCTAGAGGACTTTGCTAATACTATTTTTATTTTCTGCCCGTCTTACTCTGTGATATATTCGGGCATCATTACTAACTTGTACAATCCAACAAGATCTCACTCCCTATTCAAGGTTCTATGTAATTACAGTATTTGGATAAACTGATCACATATGTTAAATTAGAAAGTATGACACAGAAAATATAAATTTCTCACCAAATAAACATCTCTTCCTTTGGTCTCACAAAGAAGTTGAAGTTTTATCATAGTTTACCTGTTAGTCTGATTTACCTTAGTCCTAACCAGATTGGCTTCATTCATATCTCTAATCAAAATCTGATCTCTTTTTCTCCTTTTTTTGACAGTAGCTGTATGGGGTAATGCTGACTTTCACATCTGCAGAACTCTAGCTCTGAGTCTCAGGTGTCCAAAATTCCGGGAAAAGATCAGATTATACACAAAGAGCTCTGCATCTCAGAATTTTGAAATAACAGTTACAACTCAGGAATAGATTAGACTATTGTAAGAGCTTACACTCTAAAAACCTTACAATAGGCCCCAACCTGATAATCATGCTGTTGACTTCAATTCTCTGAGTTTGTATATTATAGTTAGTCCATATGAGTGAGGCATAATCATGTTTGTCTTTTTGCTTCTGACATTTCATTTAGCATTCTTTCCTCAAGGTTCTTTTACCTAGTTGCATGCCTCACAAATTCATTCTTTTTTTTAGCTACTCAATATTCCATTGTATATATACACCACAGTTTTTCTTTCTGTTAGTCAGACATGTACCCTTAGGCCATCTCCATGCATTGCAAATTTTGGACACTGCCACCATAAACACCAGTGTGCAAATGCCCATTCCTATCCTCACTCTCAGTCCTCCAAGTGTATTCCTAATAACAGGGTTGCGTGATCATATGATAGTCCCACTTCTAGCCTCCTGTGGAACCACCACACTGCCCTCCAAGGGGCTGCACCACTCTGCTTCACTACCAACAGTGAATAGGTACCTCTCTCTCTCTCCACATTGTCTCCAGCACTTGTATTTTCCTGTTTATTTTTAAACAGTTTTATTCACACCCCATACACTCCATTGTAAGTAAAGAAACGATGGTTCCCAGAATAATCACATAGCTATGCATTCACCACCACATTCATACATGAGGTCATTTCCATTTGTTCTGCACTGAAAGAAGAACAGGAAAGCAATGAAGAATAAAAAAATAAAATTAATATAAAGAAGAGAAAGAACAATATCACTAGCACCAAGAATCCCATACCCCTCCCTTATAGCCCCTCTTACTATCATTTAGCCGTAAATCACCTTTGTTACATTTACTGGAAACATTTTACAATGTTACTGTTAGCTATAAAACCTAGTGTGCATTGACAGTGTTTTTCTCATATACCATCCCATTTTGAATACCCTGCAATGTTGACATTCATTTGTTCTTCCTTATGGAAAAACATTCTTATATTTGTATATTGAATCACCATCATTATCCACTCTAGTTTTTGCTAAGTTATACAGTCCCAGCCTGTATCTTTTATATTTTCTTCTGGTATCATACATGCCCTTAGCCCTCCTCTTTCCACTATTCTCACACTTAGCTTTGTTCAGTGTGTTTAAAAAATTGTGCTACCATCAAATAGTATTGTGCTATCCATTTCTGGATCTTTACAATCAATCCTGTTGAACATTCTATACTCCTTCAGCATCAAATTCACAATCTCAACCCTCTTTCTAGCTCCTAATAACCTTTGTTCTCAACTTTAACTCTCAAAATTTTCTCATTAATGTTAGTTCATGTTAATGAAACCATACAATATTTGTATGATTAATTTCACTCAACATAATGAAACCATACAATATTTGTATGGCTAATTTCACTCAACATTTAATGTGCTCAGGGTTCATCCACACTGTTGCATGTGTCATGTCTTTATTCTGTCCTACAATTGTGTAATATTCCATTATATGTATATACTACAGTTTGTTATCCACTCGTCTGTTGATGTATATTTGGGCTGTTTCTACCTCTTGGTAATCATGAATAATGCCACTATAAATATCAGTGTACAGATGTCCATTCATGTCCCGGCCTTTAGTTCCTCTGGTTATATACCTAGTTGTGGGATTGTGGGATCAGAGGTCAATTCTATACTTAGCTTCCTAAGGAACTGCGAAACTGCCTTCCAGAGTGGTTGTACCATTCCACATTCCCATCAGCAGTGGGTAAGTATGCCTCTTTCTCCACATCCTCTCCACCACTTTTAGTTTTCTGTTGTTGTTATTTCTAATAATGGTCATTCTAGTAGGTGTAAGATAACATCTCACTGTGGTTTTGATTTATATTTCCCTAATAACTAGTGAAATTTTGCATCTTTTCTTATGTTTTTGAGCCATTTGTATTTCCTGTTCCGGAAAATGTCTGCCCATGTCTTTTGCTCATTTTTAAAATTGGGTTGTTTGTCTTTTGTTGTTGTTGAGTTGTAGGATTTCTTTACATATTCTGGATATTAAACCCTTATCTGATATGTTGTTTCCAAATATTGTCTCCCATTGCATAGGCTGCCTTTTTACTTTGCTGATGTGCCAGGTTGAA
The DNA here is from genome assembly GCA_004026745.1 of Myrmecophaga tridactyla. Classification (NCBI taxonomy): domain Eukaryota; kingdom Metazoa; phylum Chordata; class Mammalia; order Pilosa; family Myrmecophagidae; genus Myrmecophaga; species Myrmecophaga tridactyla. The sequence goes on along the minus strand of PVIY010025918.1, from coordinate 7,673 downwards.
TCTGTTGTATACCCCAGAAAAGCCATGTTCGTTAACCCTCATTCAATATTGCTGGATGGGATCTCTTTGATTGTTCATATGGAGATGTGACCCACCAAATTGTGAGTGGTAACTTTTGATTAGGTAGTTTCTATGGAGATATGTCTCTACCCAGTCAAGGTGGGATTGCTTACTAGAGTCCTTTAAGAGGGAAACATTTGGAAAAACTTTAGTGCCAACAGAGCCCACATAGCCAGAGATCTTTGGAGATGTAGAAGAAAAATGCCACAGGTGAAGCCTTATGAAATGAAATGTCACTATGTGCCTTCCAAGTTAAGAGAGAAACTCTGAACTTTATTGGTCCTTTCTTTGGAGTTAAGGTATCTTTCTCTAGATGCATTAGTTTGGACATTTCTATGACCTTAGATCTATAAACTTGCAACTTAATACACTCCCTTTTTAAAAGCTGTTCCATTTTTGGTATGTGGTATTCCTGCAGCATGAGCAAACTAATACAGTGATAAAGTCCTTTGATGCACAAAAGTTTTCAGTTTGAAGAGGTCCCATTTATCTATTTTTTCTTTCATTGCTTATGATTTGAGTGTAAGGTCTAGGAAACCACCTCCTATCACAAGATCTTTAAAGTATTTCCCTACATTTTCTTCAAAAACTTTTATGTACTTTGCTCTAGTGTTTAGGCCTTAGATCCATTTTAAGTTATTTTTTGTGTAAGGTGGGAGATAAGGGTCCTCTTTCATTCTTTTGGATATGAATATCCAGTTCTCCAAGCACCATTTATTGAAAAGGCTGTTCTGTCCCAGTTGAGTTGACTTGACCACCTTATCAAAGAGAATTTTTCCATTGATGAGAGGATGTATTTCTGAATACTAAATTTGATTCCAAGAGAATGACTTCAATATACATCATAATCAAGCCATTTAATTAGTGCCAAAGGCAGAGAGAATTTTGACAACTGCAAGAGAGATGCAACGTGTTGTGTTCAAGGAGTCCTCAACAAGATTCAGTGCTTATTTCTCATCAGAAACCGTGGAAGCAAGATGACAGTGGGATGACATATTTAAAATATTGAAAGAAAAATATTTCTAACCAAAAATTCTATATCCAGCAAAACTATTTTCCAAAAGTGAGTGAGAGCACTTAAGAGTCACGTGTAAAGAACCTCTCTTTTTGCTCAGATGTGGCTCTCTCTGTCTCTAAGCCAAACTCTGTAAATAAATTTATTGCCCTCACACCTATGAGGGACATGACTTTCTCCCTGGAAGTGTGGGGCATGACTCTCAAGGATTAGTCTAGCCCTGGCATCTTGGGATTGATTATGCCTGCTTGATCAAAAGCAGGAAAAGAAATGTGGGTAAATAAGGTTTCTGTGGTTAAATATTTCAAATTGAATTGAGAAGTCATTCTGGAATGACTAAAATAAAATATTTTATTATTTAAAATAAATATATATGCATTAAAATCTGCAGCTAAAAGCTTGAATTTGGCAGAACTGATAAGAAAGCAGGGCTCAACTATGTTCCATTTACAAGATACTCACCTTAAATTCAATGATACACGTAGATTGAAAGTGAAAGGATGGCAAAATATATTTCATGTGTTTAGTAAAAAAAAAGAGAACAGGGTGGTTATATTGATATCAGATGAAATAGATTTTAAGTTGTAAACTGTTAAAAAGGATAAAGAAGAACACTATGTATAGTTAAAGGGTTAATTCATCAAGAGGATGTAATAATTATAGAGTACACACCCAATGACAGGGTCCCAAAATATATGAAGCAAACACTGACAGATATGAGATGAGAAATAGATAATTCTACGTTATTAGTAGGAAACTTCATTACACCTTTCAGTAATCGCTAGAACATGTAGAAAGAAGATCAGTAAGGATAGAGGATTTGAAAATTATTATTAACTAGACCTAAGAGACATATGTAGAAAAGTTCATCTAGCAACAGCCGAATACACATTCTTCTCAAGTATACACATAATAGTCTCCATATGTTAGGTGACAAAACAAGCCCAATAAATTTTAAAAGACTGAAATCATACAAAGTATCCGGGACCACAATGGAATTAAGCTAGAAATCAGTAATTAAGGAATAAATGAGAAGTTCACAAATATGTGGGAATTAAACAATGCACTCTTAAGCAACACATTTCTTCTTAAGACATCTGAAATTACAAGGGAAATTAGGATATATTTTGAGACAAATAAAAATGAAAGCACAACATAAAAAAAAAACTAGTGGGATGCAGCAAAGGAAGTACTCAGAGGAAAATTTATGGCTGCAATACTTATATTTAAAAAGAAGAAAGTTCTCAAATTGGGAACCCAATCTTACACCTGGAAGAACTTGAAAAAGAACAGCAAACTAAATCCAGAGCAAAAGGAAGGAAATAATAAAGATCAGAGTAGAGATAAATGAAAAAAATTATAGAAAAGCCAAAGAGAGTATCAAAAAAACCCAAAGGTTGTTTCTTTGATAAGATAAATAAAATTAACAAAACTTTAGCTTAACTTCCAAAAAACAGAGAGTATTCAAACAATTAAAATCAGAGATAGAAGGGGGACATTACTACCAATCTTACAGAAATAAAATTGGTTATAGGATGATACCATGGTCAATTATACCCCAACATACTAGATAATCTAGATGAAATGGACAAACTCATAGTTACATGCAAATTACATAAACTGACTCAAGAGGAAATAGATCTTAACAGACCAATAGCAAATATAGATATTCAATCATTAAACAAAAACTTCACAGCAAAGAAAGGTCTAGAACCAGATGGATTGATTGGTGAATATTTCCAAGCATTCAAAGAAGAATTAATACCAGTCCTGTTCAAAATATTCCCAAAAAATTAAAAGAAGGGAACACTTCCTCATTCATTTTCTAGTGCAGAGCCACACAAATACCAAAGCCAGATAAAAATATCTTAAGATAATTACAGGCCATTATCTCTTAAGATTATAGATGTGAAAATACCAGCAAACTAAATCAAGCAGCACAGTTAACAGCTTACTATGAGAAAATGGAAAACCCTTCATCAAATTCATTTGCAAGGACAAAGGGTCCCCAAAAGCCAAATACATCTTTTTCTAATTGTGAAATATAACATAGATACAAAAAAGCAATAAATTTCAAAGTACATTGTAGCAAGTAGAAATAGAACAGATTTCAGAATTTGGTATGTGTGCCAGTTTGGAAGTATTATTTACCCTAGAAAAGCCATGCTTGAATATTGATCCATCTCATGGAGAAAGCCATTTCTTTTAATCTCTATTCAGTACTTTAGGTTGGAAGCTTGATTAGATTATCTTCACGGATATGTGAAACTCCCAATTGTGGGTATTAACCTTTGATTAGCAGGAGATGTGACTCCATCCATTCCAGGTGGGTCTTCATTAGTTTACTGGAATCCTGTAAAAGAGGAAGCATTTTGGAGAGAGCCATGAGAGAGCCACAAGAGAGTCAGGACAAAGCCACAAGAACCCACACAGACATCTCTTTGGAGATGAAGAAGGAAAATGCCCCTTGGGGAGCTTCATGAAACAAGAAGCCTGGAAAGAAAGCCAGCAGATGTCACCATGTTTGCCATGTGCCTTTCCAGTTGAGAGAGAAATCTTGACTGTCATCAGTTTTCTTGAATCAAGGTATCTTTCCCTGATGCCTTAGATTGGACATTTCTATAGCCTTGCTTTAATTGGGACATTTTCACGGCCTTAGAACTGTAAACTTGCAACTTATTAAGTTCCCTTTTTAAAAAGACATACTGTTTCTGGTATATTGCATTATATCAGCTTGCAAACTAGAACAGATTTTGGTACTGAAACTGGGATGCTGTGGTTTGCAAATACTAGATCTGTTGGAATGGCTTTTTAAAAAGGATAAGGGGAAGATCTTTGAGGATTAGAGAAGGCCTAGAGTGCTTTGAAGAGACTATTGGTAGAAATTTGGACTCTAAAGATACCTATGACCAGACCTTAAACTGAAATGAGGCATGTTTTATTGCAAACTGGAAGGAAGGTGATGCTTGTTTTTAAATGGCAGATAATCTGGCAAAGTTGACTAGTGGCTTTGGCTGGAAGGCAGATTTTAAAACTGTGAACTTGGATATTTAGCAGAAGAGATTTCCGAATTAAATGTGGAAAGTACAGCCTGGTTTCTCCTTGCATCTTATAGCGAAATGTGACAAGAAAGAGATAAACTGAGAACTGAACTCTTGAGTACAAAGAAACCAGAAATTGGTGTTCTGGAAAATTCTGAACTTCCAGGAAGGAAGACCCCAGAGAATAATGCCCCACATGAGGATTTAACCCAATGTGGAAACAGTTAGCCATTTCAGAAAAAAAAACAGGATTGGAGATGGAGTTATCCAGGAAGGATTTGTGGAAACTCCTGCTATTTGAAGGGCATGATCCTTGCTTACTACATAGAAAGCCAATTTAAGAGTGCTGTGGACCTGTATAAATGGAGCCACTGCCAATCTGGACTCTGGGGGCTCAGAAAAGGAACAATGTGAAGTCTTCAGAGGCAGAACTATGGAAACTAAAGTTTAAAATCAAGAAACCTTGGGCCAGGAGAGCAGACCCACCCAAGCATTTGGAAAGGGTGAGCTTACCCCAAAGGCAGAGGATGGGCCTTCCACCTCATTACAGTGGAAGACTTATACCACCTTAGTCCTTGGAGAGGGTGCAGTACATTCCTTGGGGATTGGAGAGAGCCTGGCTGCCACCACATAGAGGGGTTGAATGTGTGCTCCAGAGATGGCAGAGAGTCTGGGTGTAGCCCCAATGCATGGAGTGGGTGGAGCCGAGATAAAGGTGGTCTCCCCAATGTCCCCCAAGGTTGCATTCAGAGAGAGATGAGCCACTGCATAGGCCCTTGGAAAGGGTGAGTCTGCCCCTAAGATAATTGACTCTCAGACTTTGAAATCTAAAGGAGTTTGTCCTACAGGTTTTTGAAACTGCTTGGGTCTAGTGACTCCTGTGTTTCTTCCAATTTCTCACTATGGAAATGAGGGTATTTATCTTATGACTATTCCTCCTTTGTATGTTGGCAGCAAATAGCTTATTTTGATTTTTACAGGTCCAAAGCCAGAGGAGACCAGACCTTGCCTGTAACAGACTTTGATGATACTTTCTATTGGTTTTAACCTTGTATTGTATTTGTATTGTTACTGAAATGGTTTAAGGATTTCTGATATTGTGATGGAATGAATGTGTTTTGTATATGGGAAAAATGTGTTTTTTAGGGTCCAGAGGGTGGAATGTGCCACTTTGAAAGGATTATGCACCCTAGAAATACTATGTTTTACTCCTGATCCATCACATAGAGACAGCCATTTATTTTAATCCCCATTCAGTACTTTAGGCTGGAAACTTTATTAGAATATCTCCATAGAGATGTGACATGCCCAATTGTGGGTATTAACCTTTGATTAGAGGGTGATGGGCTTCCACCCATTCCAGTGGGTCTTGATTAGTTTACTGGAGTCCTTTAAAAGAGGAAGCATTTTGGAGAGAGCCATGAGAGAGCTAGGACAGAGCCACAAGAACCACAAGAGCCAATGCAGCCAGAGACCTTTGGAGAAGAAGAAGGAAATTGCCCTCAGGGAAGCTTCATGAAACAAGAAGCCTGGAGAGAAAACGAACAGACTTCATCATGTTTGCCACATGCCTTTCCAGTTGAGAAACGCTGAACTTCATCAGCCTTTCTTGAGTGAAGGTAACCTCTTGTTGGTGCTTTAATTCGGGCATTTTTATAGACTTGCTTTAATTGGGACATTTTCTTGGCCTTAGAACTGTAAACAAGCAATTTATTAATTTCCCCCTTTTAAAAACCCTTCTGTTTCTGGTATACTGCACTCTGGCAGCTAGCAAACTAAAACACATACTCATCTACTAAATCCTATCTTCTCAGTTATAATCCTCCTTCTCATTTGATCTTTCTCCCAATCTTTAAGCCTATTTGAACGATTCCTATTCTAACTTTTTTATGTTGAAAAAGCATGTTAATAATGTAGTATAGCAGGATGGAATTCGTTGATGTTCTGGAGAGACTGGCCCCTATGGGTTTCAGGACTTATCTGGCCTGGGAACCCATCTGGAGGTTGTAGGTCTCTGGAAAGTAATCATATTATACAGAAATTTTGCAGAATCTCAGATTGAGCTGTAGGTGTTTTTAGGGCTGGCAGGAATGGTTTGGTTGGTGTTCTAGTTTGCTAGCTGCCAGAATGCAATATACCAGAAACGGAATGGTTTTTAAAAAGGGGAGTTTAATAAGTTGCTAGTTTACAGTTCTAAGGCTGAGAAAATGTTCCAATTAAAACAAATCTATAGAAATGTCCAATCAAAGGCATCTAGGGAAAGATACCTTGGTTCACAAAGGCCGATGAAGTTCAAGGTTTCTCTCTCAAGTGAGAAGGCACATGGCAAATATAGTCAGGGCTTCTCTGTTGGCTGGAAGGGCACATGGCGAACATGGCATCATCTACTAGCTTTCTCTCCTGGCTTCCGATTTCATGAAGCTCCCCAGGTGGCATTTTCCTTATTCATCTCCAAAGGTCGCTGGGTGTGGACTCTGCTTTGTGGTGCTGCAGCATTCTCTGCTCTCTCTGAATCTCTTTCATTCTCAAAAATGTTTCCTCTTTTATAGGACTCCAGAAACTAATCAAGACCCACCCAAAATAATGGAGACACATCTCTCCCATTCCAGTTTAACAACTACTCTTGATTAAATCACATCTCCAGGGAGATGATCTAATTACAGTTTCAAACATACAGTACTGAATAGGGATTATTCTGCCTTTATGAAATGGGATTTTGATTAAAACATGGCTCTTCTAGGGGGACATACATTCTTTCAAATCAGCAAAGTTGGGGTTTGACAAACATGGTTAATAGCAATATCTAGCTGAAGCTTGCATAATAGTAGCCTCCAGAGTAGCCTCTTGACTCTATTTGAATTCTCTCAACTACTAGTAACTTACACCTTATACATTCTTTCCCCCTATTTGGTCAGGGTGGCATCATCAATCCCATGGTTCGCAGGGCCAGGCTCATCCCTGAGATTCATATCCCACATTGCCAGGGAGACTTTCACCCTGGATGTCAGGTCCCATGTGGTGGGGAGGGTAACAATTTTACTTCACAGTTGGACTGAGAAAGAGAGACATCTGAGTGACAAAAGAGGTCCTCTGGGAGTAACTTTTAGGCATAACTATAGGTAGGCTTAACTTCTTTGCTAAGTAAATAAGCTTCAGAAGAGCAAGCCTCAAGATCTTGACCTTCTGACGTGGGAATCCTTAATGTTTGAGACAGTATCGGGGTCTTCCTGGTGGTAAAGCTTAATAGTTCCATATTTTTTATCCCATCTCTCAAAGAACTTTGCCAATACTTTTAAATTATCTGCTCAACATACTCTGTGATATATCAGGCATTGCATTAAGCCATACAGAAATACAAGTCCTCATTCCCATTCTGGGCTTTATGTATTTGGGTCGCTTAAATGATCTCTCCAGACAGGTTGAGTTAGATTATGTGCTACAAAATGTTTAGGTTTTGGACAAAATGAACCTCTCTTCCTTTAGCCTCTGTCATGGTTAGGAACATGTGTCAACTCGGCCAAGTTGTGGTAGCTGTTTATCTGATTGGGCTAGTACTG
>PVIY010025917.1:0-36053 GCA_004026745.1 Myrmecophaga tridactyla | reverse complement strand
CTGAATATGGACAGTGGCTCACTTCCTCATGGTGCCATCCTGAGTGCTAGGGCTGGCAGAGCGGTGAGAGGCAAGGTCATGGATGGTGGGGTCTGGTCAGGGAGGCAAGAGAGCCATGAGGCCAGGCGGTGCGCAAGCAGGAGTTAGCGTGGCTGTCACTGAGACGTGAAATCCCATATGCTCTCTGGGTGCAAGGCTGACCAAGTACAAGCTTTGAGGCTCTCGGGTGGGAGTGAGAGAAAACCAGGTTTCTGGGTTCTCTCACCACTGTCCTCCCCCTACCAGGGGCCCACCCTGTGCACCTAGGCCGGTGGCTTGGCTTCTCACCTACCTTGCAAGCCCCCAGGGGCCTCTGCCCAGCTCCCAAATCTGGACTCTGTGATTAAGTCCTGGAAAGTGGCAGGGAAGGTGTCCTGGAGAGGATGGGCTAAGAACTGGATCCCAAGGATGTGTAGGGTTTGTGAGCACCACACAAGAAGAGGACAGCCTGGGAGGGGATGGGGAGGCGGGTAACACTGTGGCAAAGTCTGGGAGAAGGGAATGCAGATGCCACGTTTGGGGCTGTTTGGGGGTGAGGGGCCCCAGGCTGGGTGGGGGGCAGACCAGGAGGACGGGGGCTCTCGGGCCTGATGTTGCAGGCCGAGAGTGGGGCCTGCAGGAACCAGCTGTGGGGAGAGGTGCCCCACTGACCACGGTGACCGCATTTCAGGCGCCCTGACACCTCCTTCCTGTGGTTCACCTCGCCGTACAAGACCATGAAGTTCATCGTGTGGCGGCGATTCCGGTGTGCCATCATCCTCTTCATCATTCTCTTCATCCTCTTGCTGTTCCTGGGTATCTTCATCTACGCCTTCCCGGTGAGCAGGCCTGATGGGAGAGGCACGGGCCTTGTCCTGGGGGAGCTCCTGGTCTGATAGGGGAGACACAGCCCCTGATCTCGGGCCTGTTGGGGTTCAGTCCTTGTCCTTAAAGCACTCCCCCCATTCTGATGGAAAGAAACAGCCTCTGTTCTTGGGAGCCATTGGTCTGATGAGGGCGGCACAGCCCCTACTCTGGGGAGTGTCCAGTCTGGTAAAAGAGTCACAGTCCTACTTTTGAGGAGCCCTTAGTCCAACGGGAGTTTGGTTTCCTGCCCTTGATGGGGAGACATGACCGTCTTTAGCAAGCCCCTGGAATGTGTATGAAAGCATTGGCCGAAAGCGAGACTGCTGGCCTGGGGGCAGGGGAGGTGGGGGAGCCTTTTGGCCAGAGGGTCTGGAATGGGGTCTGGAAGGAAGGGAAGATGTGGATGACAGAGTTGAGGAGAAGGCCGCTGGTCTGTGAGGAAGGCGCCTGGGTAGGAGCAGAAGGGGTCCCCCTTCTGGGACTGGGAGGGGGTCTCAGCTAATGTCCCCACACAGGACTTTAATACTGTCCTGCTCCCGCAGAGGGGTGGGCACCCGGGGAGTGCGGAGAAACACCTCGTATCATTGAATGCTAGATTGTGAGGCTCCGGCAGTGGGAGTTAGAAAAAGGAGAGCTAGTACAGACTCTTGCTTTTCCATGTGTGGTCCCTGGGCCAGCAGTATTGGCACCCAGGAGCCTCTCCCTTGGCACGGATCACATTGGGTGTCCCTTTTCTTTGGCTAAGAAGCCAGACTGTGCCTGGCAAGGAACTGGCCAGGGCCCCACCAGTGACAGCTGCTGCACCCCCAGCTCTGTGGGGCCCTTCCCTGGGAGGAAGATCCTGGGCCTCTGCTTCTCGGGTCCTCACAGCTCATCCTTGGGTGCTCAAGCCACTCACTGTCTCTAGAACTGTAGACCTGGAAACGATCCCAGTGTTCGCAGGCTGACACCCAATTTTTAATGTCATCCTTCGAATTTTTGAAAGCTGTGATAGTAAGAAAATTTCAAACCTATATAAAAGTGGAGAGAATGGTGCAATCCACCCCCATAACACCCTAATTTTAATGGCAAGGAAACAACTGCCAGAGAGGGCCAGAGATGGGCTGTAGGCTGCAGAGCAAATCTGTGCCCAGTTGTAGGTCCAGAGCTCTGGCCGCTGTGAGTGCCAGTCCTGGTCAGCACCAGACCACCGTCCAAAGGCACTGTCCCTGCATGGCATGGACTGTCTGCTTGGAGAGTTACTACCACCGGAGTGCTTTGCTTTGTGACTCATCTCAGAGGGGGTGGTGGCAGGGGAGATAAAGCATTTCCCTTCCTGAGCTAGAGATGCCTGTAGGAGGCATCCTAGAGTAGGGGATGCCTTATAGGGGGACCATAGGGGATGCCTTATAGGAGGACAGTTAAAACCACAAAACCATCCGGTTCTGTCCCTAACATTATATACCTTGAGGAATGGCAGAGGGGATTCTGGTTCAGGCCTGGCTACCCTCTGATTCATAAGAACGAGGGAGAGTGTAGAGCCAGGACAGCTGAGGGGTCTGTCCAGGGGCCAGGCTCTCTGGGCTGCCTGATGCCTGAGAGCCCACGGTGAAATGCATTCTGAGGTTCAGGAGTCAGAATCAGAACTGACGAGCAAAGTGACTGCAGTGCAGCAGTGGACCCAAGTTGTGGGGACCTGAAACTTGTACAGTTTGGGATGGGGGAAGGAAAGAAGATGGAAAGAGGGGTGAAGGAAGATGGAATCACAAAAAGAAGACTAGATCCAGGTCTATGGAAGGGGCATGTGCCTGGAAGCATATGCTGCCAGAGGGTGACAGGGTGTCTGGGCTTAGCCCCCAAATCTTGGCTTTGATGTCACCACCCATCAGTCAGGCCCTTGTTGCGAGTTGGGGGAGGCGCCCTTCTCTTGGCCTGTCCTTGAGCTCACCTCCTTTCCTTCTGCATCTAGCTGCCATTTGGTTAGTGTTGATTTCTTTATTATGGATGTGTTGCAGGGATGAGGGAAATGATGAGGTCTGGGCTGCTGGGGAGTCCACAGTTTGCTGGGGAGATGCTGAAAGCAGGGAATGACAAGAAACACCTCGTATCATTGAATGCTAGATTGTGAGGCTCCGGCAGTGGGAGTTAGAAAAAGGAGAGCTAGTACAGACTCTTGCTTTTCCATGTGTGGTCCCTGGGCCAGCAGTATTGGCACCATTGGGAGCTCATTAGGAATGCAGAGTCCTGGGCCAGCCCCAGAGCTGCTGAGTGAGAACCCGCACCTGGGCACATTGAAGTCTGAGAGGTGCTGCTGTTCGGGACAGAGCACTGCAACTGGAATCCGGAGATGTTGGCTGGATATGGGCCCTGCCAGTGACTTCTGCGTAACCTCGCAAGCCCTACTTGTGAGGAGGGGACTAGGCCAGCTCTGACCTTCTGAGCCTGGGACCATGACTAGGGGCTACCTCTGCCCTCCCTGGGTGACCACATGCCAAGCAAGCCTCCTCTTGGACAGCCAAGAGAAGGTTGGGGGCAGGTCCAAAGTGACCTGACCACTGTCCTTTCTGTGCCCAGCCCCAGCCTCGAGCTGACTGTGAGGCAGCTCAGGCCTTCTGGGACCACGAGAAAGAGGCTGGCTGTGAGCAGAAGGGAAGATTTCCAGCCACTTCCAACCAGGAGTCTTTCCTGGTCTCTGAGGGTGGTGTGAGCCCCAGGTCCTTTGGGCAAGCAAAGGGCCCTCTCCTGTCTCTTGGCCGCCAAAAGCGCCAAAAACTCTCCTTTGAGTTCTTCTGGAAGTTATCCTCTATGAAATGCCCCATGGAGGTCAGATCCCTTTTGAAGGTTGGGGTGGTTGGGAAAGAGAGGCAGCCTGGGATGGAGGCTGCAGACTGCCTTTGCTTGTAGGCCTTGGTCACTCCATCACCTAGCTGCCCTGGCCCCATACCCACCCTTCATAGGGACCCCTCATCTGGTTCAGTCCTGAGGGCCAGGGGCCGAGGCCCTACTCCTGCCGTCACCAGCCAGGGCCTGGTGGAGGGGGCTAAGGACAGGGTGGCTCCCCTCCAGTTGGCCTCACCTCCCAACCTCCTGGAAATTCCCCCGGGAGGAGGGTGGGGGGCAGCCCATTTGATTCTTCTCAGCCTCGCCTTTGGAGCCAGCTGGGAGCAGGGCCAGCGTGGGGAGGCAGGAGGCAGCTTGGCGGGGAAGGAGCAGCCGGCTTTGTTTCCAGGGTCGGCTTTCCCGGGATGGCGCTGGGGAACATACTGTCCCAATTAGGAGCCCTGTGTTGTGTTGTGTGTGTTTTCATGGTTTTGGGGGAGGAGTGGGGAGGGGAGATTCCTGTCTGGGCTGTAGCGGGCAGGGCTTCCTCAGGGCAACCCATCCCTGGTGCTGGTCTACGTTTCGGGTCGTCCCCATACCGCCCAACTTTGTCTCTGCTTTCTGGGCAGGAGAGTGGTGACCAGCGAGCCTGGGTTTCCATGGGTGTTGGGGAGAGGTGTGGAGATTGTGGAGGGGTTATGCGGGGGGACCGTGGCCCTGCCTTCTCACCGCCTGTCTCATGGGAGAGGCCCTGGGCAATCAGAGAAGTCCTCTGGCTGCTGGTTTGAAGGTGGGAGTGGGTCCTGGATAGAAAGGGGGAGTGGGGGGGAGCAGAGCAATTTGGGTAGCTTTGGCCCCCAGGTGGGAGGGTGTGAGTGGAGTTTCAGGCGGGGCTGGGTTTGCCTGATTGGTGAGAGCGCTAGGCAGGGTGGAGTGTGGGGTGGTGGGTGGCGAAAGCAAGGTTCAGGCAGGTGGCTCCCAGCTCCCTGCCTCCAGGAAGCTCTGCCTGACCCTCTGGCCCCTGTGGTAGGGGCAGCTGCTCCAGTTGTGCCTGGCTGATGAGGTCACCCCGTGTCCCTGCTTCCTCCCTCCCCCCCCAGAACTATGCTGCCATGAAGCTGGTGAAGCCCTTCAGCTGAGGACCAGCCTGCCTCCTCCACGCAGCTCGGACCTCCAAGGCCTGACCATCCTGCCAGGGTGGGCAGACAGACAGTGGACCTGCATCTACTCTGAGAGTTGGCAACATCAAGCCCTAGGATCATCCTCCTTTCGTTACTTCTTTCTCCCCCAACCCAACCTTTTTTTTGGATCAGCTCATATTTCAGTATAAGAGTTTAAACCACAAAGCGGTGTTGGTGCTTGTGTCTGCAGGACCTGAATGGAGTGTGACTATGTGTGGGGGTGGTGCCTGGGTGGGTGAGGAAGACAGGCTGTGAGCAGGGTAGGCGCCATCTCTGGCTCAGCATTCTTGAGACAGAGGCACCCAGATGCAGTGGGTGGGGAGCCCTGTGGAACTGTTCATTCTTTTACGAGACCAGTTGGTGGGAGGGCAGTGGGCTTTGAGACTTGGAGTCTGGCCTGCCTGAAGACCCAGCATTTCCTTCCTCCTCTCTCCTCCAAGACTTATCCTGTCCTCCCTGGCCCTTGAACATCTCCCCTTTCTTTCCCAGGCTGCCCTTCACTCAGATGGGTAGCTACTGGTACCTTCCGGTTTCTCTGATCATGCTGAGGGAGAGGCTCCATTTTATAAAAATGGAGCACTGAGGAAAGGGTTGGGCTAGAAACTCTGCTAGCAGGGAGGACCATTGCTCCTCTGGCTTTGCCCTTGCTCCCCACGCTGTTGGGGTTCCTTGGGGTTCTGTCCCTCTGCTCTGTCACCCTGCTTTATAGATCTGGTCTGGACAAAGACACCTTTCCTTGAAGTCTGAAGCTTAGCATTAGCCCTTGGTCTGACATTTCCTGCAGGAACAGGGCTAAATCTAAGGAGGCAGCAAGAACACCCTTTCAGAAAAAGCAAAGAGCATGAAAACATCATGTTTCCAAAACAGAGGTCCCTGCCTCTCTTGCTCGAGGGGCTGGAAGTTGTTGAGCGCTTGGCCTCCTCCTCTCCTGGGTGGCTGCCTGGTCCCCAGGAGGGCTTCTCCTATTTCCTGTTGTGGGTCTGCTCCCCTGTCCCAGGCCCCAAGGCCCCAGAGTGATCCTTCCAGCTCTCCCTGGCTCTTCCCTGAACTCTGGGGCCCAGATGGAGGCCTTGCCTCCCAATCCCCACCCCGACTGGCGGGACAGGAGTGGTTGGGATGGGGTTGATGGCTTGTAGCTCCCTGGGTGAGGGAGCCTCATCTTAACAGCTGAGTGATTCTTTTTTTTATTCAATATAACACTATACAAACACAAACATTGTCACCATATGATCATTCCATTCTTGATATATAATCAATAACTCACAATATCATCACATAGTTGTATATTCATCATCATGATCATTTCTTAGAACATTTGTATTAATTCAGAAAAAGAAATAAAAAGAAAACAGAAAAAAATTCATGCATACCATCCCCCTTACCCCTCCCTTTCATTGATCAATAGCATTTCAATCTACTAAATTTATTTTAACATTTGTTCCCCCTATTATTTATTTATTTTTAATCCATTATGTTTTACTCGTCTGTCGATAAGGTAGATAAAAGGAGCATCAGACACAAGGTTTTCACAATCACACAGTCACACTGTGAAAGCTGTATCATTATACAATCATCTTCAAGAAACATGGCTACTGGAACACAGCTCTACATTTTCAGGCAGTTCCCTCCAGCCTCTCTGTTATGCCTTAACTAAAAAGGTGATATCTATATAATGCATGAGAATAGCCTCCAGGATAACCTCTCGACTCTGGAATCTCTCAGCCATTGACACTTTATTTTGTCTCATTTCTCTCTTCCCCCTTTTGGCTGAGAAGGTTTTCTCAATCTCTTGATGCTGAGTCCCAGCTCATTCTAGGATTTCTGTCCCACATTGCCAAGAAGGTTCACATCCCTGGGAGTCATGTCCCACATAGAGAGGGGCAGGGCAGTAAGTTTGCTTGTCGTGTTGGCTGAGAGAGAGAGGCCACATCTGAGCAACAAAAGAGGTTCTCTGGGGGTGACTCTTAGGCCTAATTTTAAGTAGGCTTAGCCTATCCTTTGTGGGGTTTTCATATGAACAACCCCCCAGATTGAGGGCTCCACCTATTGCTTTGGTTGTCCCCACTGCTTGTGAGAATATCAAGAATTCTCCACTTGGGGAAGTTGAGTTTTTGCCCTTTCAGCAGCTGAGTGATTCTTGCTTTAGGCGAGCTTCAGGCTGGAGGTGGCCCTCACTGTCCAGCTTTCCACTGACGCTGGGTGGCCAGTCTTGAGACCCTGACATTGGACCCTGGTGTCAGGTACACATAGAGCCCATAGCAGGGACCAAGGTCCAGGCTCTTCTGGGAAGGGCGTTATGGTGCCCTGTCACTGAGCACTACCAGGGTGTGCCTGCCGGGAGGCAGTAAGCAGCCGCCCTGTAGTAAGGACTCCAGGCGAAGGGGAGGAGGCGGGGATCCAGCTTCAGGAGGCATTGAGGGATTTTTTTTTTTAAGAATAAGGGAGACCTGAGAATTTTTAAAGATGGAGAGGAAGAAGCCACCGGATAGGAAAAGAGCAAAAACACAAGAGAGACCGGGGAGGTGTGAGGGTGGTGATGGTGGTAGTGGTAATTATTGGAACCCGTTTCTGGAAAAGGAGGAGGTGGTTAGTTTTGGAAAGAAGGATCACTTCTCTTCCATGTGCTGAGAAGCAGGAGGAAATAATGCATAGACTTCAACTATCAGCTGGCTTAGAAGAGTTTTGGGGGACACTGTGTTCATTAATTTTTTTCATTTATTCATTTGGTTTATCTTGCAGCTCTGGGTTGCAGATAAGAGACAACCCTACTTAAATGACCACAGTCAAGGGAGTTTAATGGCTTATAGAGATGAAACATCCATAAGGACTGGCTTCAGGCAATGGCTGATCCAGTTCCTTGACATCAAGTGCTTACGTTCCTTCTGCCTCTGCCCTGTCTTCCTCAGGGTTGACTTTGGTCTAAAGCTAGCTCCATTCCTGGAGCTGGGGTTGCAGGTGCTCCCTGGAAACTATAGGTCACCAAGCAAAAACCAGGGAGAAATGGGGAATGGATGACAAGGAAACACCGAGCCCACTAAATATTTATTGAGATATCCCATACGGTAGGTCGAGAGCAGGGTCTGAATAGAAAGTAGTGAATTATCCAATTCCTGACTTTCCAGAGCTCCTAGCCTGGTGGGAAAAGTGTATCAGGAAACCAGTGGTTATTTGTACCTTTATGGGAGTAGCAGGGAAGGCACACCCACTGGTCCTGGGGCAGGGAGAGGCAGGGCACTCTCTCCAGAAGGGATAACATGTGAGCTGAGTGTTGGAGCTGGCCCACTGGCTAAAAGAGGAAGGTGTTCTGGGAGCTGTCGGAGAGCTTGGCTAGTTCAGGGCATGGTCAGAGGGAGAGGGTAGCTGGAGGGTTGCTGGGCCCAAAGGAAAGAAGTAAGAGGGGCTGGAATGAAGAGGCCAGGGCCACTGAGATTGGCCAGATCCAGAAAGAGCTTAAGCACAGCCTGGCCCTGCCCTGGACCCACCTCCCTCCCAATTTCGCCTCCACACCCAGGGAGCTCAACCTTGTCTCCATCCTCTCTCCACGTGTTTCATAAATGTAGGATTATAGGATTTCCAGAGGAGCCAGGTGGGCATACCCTGACCGGGACCTGGTGACAGCCCAGGAAACATTTCTTGCTTGCAAAGGAGGGCTGGGTGAGGGCAAGGGCTCACCCTGGAATACCAGGTCCTCAAGTGGCTGCTGTGATATTTAAAGGAATAGTGGTAACTTTCCTCTCCCTCCTTTCCCATTTGCTTTTGTTCCTTCCTCTGGGGAGAAACAGCTGCAGTTCCTATGCCCTGCGGCTTGGCCCGATGTGAATTTCATGCCCGGTTTCTCTGCCTTTTAGTCCCAGTTCTTTCATGGCATGTGTGTGTGTGTGTTTGTGTAAAGGTGAGACAACAGATGAGAGAGACGGAGAGAAAAACAGATTCAAGGTGAGACACAGAGACAGAAAAACAGAGGGACCATGACAGCAGGGAAAAGAGGAAAGAGACTGAGAACCTCAAGCAACCGCTGGAGAATTTCCTCAGTTTGCTCATGGTTCCATCCAGCAGCCAGAGCTTTCTCCATTCTGCCCTCTTTCTGGTTCTCAGGCTGATTTGATTAGAAACAGAATCTGGGAGGGAAAGGGAGACAACTCTCCCCACTGCCTACCTGCAAAACCCAGCAGAGGAGGCCTCAAGTCAGATTTTCCTCACAAACCCATAGTTTACTGTAGGCTCCATCGTTTTCCCCAGGCTCCATTTTGCACCCCCTGCAAGGCTAACTCAAGTACTTTAGGGAGGACTTAAGAGATGCGAGTGTTTATGTGGGGGTGGGGGTTGGTTCAGTTTCTGGGTAGAGGTCCCAGGTGCTTGCCCCACTGTGGCTCGTCCTTCTCGTTTCCACCAAGAGCCCAGGGCCAGAGCCTTTCCTCCTTCTACACCCCTGCTAGGCTAGGGAGACCTCCCTCTATGGCCATGCAAGAGCACGCCCGTGTCCTCCACCCCCCAGGCCTGGTCTCCTGGGATCCTCTCCACCCCACCTGCTCTGCTTGGACCCAGTGGGAAACTCTTCCCTTTACTACTTGGTTCAGCAGAGATGTTCTGGGATCTTTTCAAACAGAACTTGACCAAGAACCAAGAGTGAAACAAAAGACCAAAATATCCAAAGAAATCACTAGCACTATAACAGGTAATACATTTTTCAAATAGCTGCTGGTGTCTTTTGCCACTTTGCAATCTGTTTTCCGCTCTCTTTCTTCTGAGGCACTTTTACAATCCAGGTTTGAACAAGAGGCTTACTGCCTGGAGAAGAGGAAGGGAGTCTCAGAGATGCCTCAGGATAGGGATGGTGGAAGGATAATCCAGGGGAAGTTCAGGTCAGGCACAAAGAGGGGAGGGGCGGGGATAAAGCCCTTCTGGTGCTAAGAGGAGGAGACAGAAGAGAAGGAAAAAAACAAAGCAAGATGGCAGTGGGTCAAACTTCCAGCAGTCTGGGAAGAGGCTGGAGCAGGGGAGAAGAGACTTCCACCTCTTCTGGCTATTCAGCATGGCATCAACACGACCTGGCACCCTCCCGAGTGGATTAGCAGAGCCCGCGAGGGTGTCCGCACACCCTGGCAGGGTGATGAGAAGTGCAGAGGGAACTCGGGGCAAAAAGATGCTGGATTCGGGAGAAGGGGTTGCAGAGTGGGAAAACTCTGGATCGAGACCCAGGGATTTAGCAGCATGTGTTGACCCAACACCCCCCAAACTGGGGAATCAGTGGTGGACACTAGTGCAGGGCGCCCGGCGAGCAGACTGTGAAGAACCCCAAAAATATCGTGTGGATCAGAGGCCCTTGCAGGCACCCCACCTCACACGCCCATGCCCGAGCTCGGGTGTGCATGTGTGCGCATGCACGCTCCCTGCTCCCAGGAAGAGGAAGAAGGAACAGCTCTGAGAGGGAGTTTGAACTCCAAATTGACTATTTACCCCAAAGAGATGGCGTTAACGTGAAAAAGACTGATGCTGGAAAATGTTACCTTTCTTTGGCAAGTCACAAATTTTCAACTATAAGCGGGATGGTTGTCTCCAGACAAGATGAACCCAGTTACAAGAAAAGGCAAGCTATCGTAAATTAAAAAATATACATATATGCTCATCCGTGAAATACTATATAAAATTTAGCCACCATAAAAAACCCAAGCATCCTCAGAGTCCTCCATCCTCACCCAGAAGGACGGTCTGGGCCACATCCAGCGCGTCAGAGGTGACCCGGCTTGCGGCAGTTCCAGGTGGCACTGTTGGCAGCCGCCATCCTGAGGACCCCCCAGTGCTCCAAGCTTCCAGGCCGCAACCTGAGCTCAGCTGCATCAGGACCAGGATCCCCCCCCCCGGAAGGCCCGCCCATCTGGTCGTGGCTCATTTGTAGAGCAGAGATGATTAACAGGGTTCCTGTCCAATCATGGCTCAGGCCATTTTCCAAGCACACTTTCTGCTCCACTCTGACCACTGTGTGAAATCTCGCGGCATTTTTCCAATGCCTTGGGGCATCTGCGAGCACGGGAGTTCACGATAACCGTGGTGGAGTACGGCGCCAGAGCTCTGGTACCTGTGGGCCTGCTCTCGCTTCCTGTCAGTAGGAAGTGCCCCATAATTCCCCTCAGAAGAGTTGAAATATATCACCTCTCCCGAGGGCCTTAGCTTTTCTTCATGGGCTTTTCTGGGGAATTCAGAACTAAAGACACAATTTCAAGTACCTTGGTGGAAGCGAGGGAAGCATTTCACGCTGGGAGATTCTTGCTCTTCATTTTCTTCAAGCTGTAAAGATGGCGTCCGTGCCACCAGGGCAGGGGCAGTGGGCCTGGTTTTGCTCTGTATCATTCTGCTTGGCGTTTGAGAACCGAGACCTGCCATTCTCCCGAGGCCAAAACTGATTTTGAAAAATGCTTTCTGAAATCACAGAAGAATCACCCTTCTTGGATCTCCCCAGAAGTAGAAATGCAGTGTGGCCTGTTCTGCAAATACGCCATCTGTGGAGACCCACACTCACCCAGCTTCACGGGCCAAAAGGCCTCTTCAGTCTACAGAAGGATTTCCAGCTGGACAGATTCCTGGTCAACAGAGAGACTGTACTAGGGCATGGTGGCTAAGAACATGGCTTTTAGAATCAGAAACGCAGCGGGTAAGTCTTGCCTCTGCCACCTAGTTGTGTGACCTTGGGCAAGTCACTTTACCTTTAGACTTCGGTTTTCGTGATTAGAACGTGGAAATAATGATCTTTCCCACCCAGCGTGTCTTGAAAGTTACTTGAAAGGACACATAGGGAATACTTAAAAATGAGAACTGTTGTTCTAATTTTAGCCTAGTACTGTGCAGGCCCTGGGTGCTGGGCAGGAGGGAAATTATGAAAGAAGACGGCATGGCAGGAGGTAGTTATCCCTCTCTGTGAGGCTCCTCCGGTGTGGAGAGATGATGACCCCATTTCTCTTGCCTGGGGAGGGCTGGAGTTTCTCTCTGGATGTGGAAAAGGCATGGAGAGAAGCTGTGCAGCTGCCGAGAACATGCAGCTGCCCCTGATGCCAACCGTGTCCTGGCAGTCACCTCTAGGTTTTCCTTTCCTAGCTAGCAGCATGACCTCTGTCATGCCCTGTGTCACTTTCAGATAGGCTGGATGAGCGCTGCCTGCCAATGACCAGAATGGCTGGTGACCCTGTATGCAGACCCTCTTATGCAGATAGTTACCCCCAGTAATATGCTGACTCCCTCAGGAAACTAGTTGTGTGCTCTCAGACCCTGTCACAAATGCAGGTGTGTGCACATACGGGTAACACACACTCTGTATGTGCACTCAGGACGCACATGCTTCCTTTCTGTACACGTGTGCGTGCCTGTGTGTTTCACATTGCCGGCCAGAATGTGCCCTGGAAACGCGAGCAGAAAGGAGTGTGCAAATGTGGTCATCAGCAGGGATAAATTAATTCCAGACCTGTAAAGGATTTTCTTTTTTCATCCTCGGCCCTACTGCAAATTCAATTAGGACTCTCTGCCAGCTACTGAAATGAGGGGACAAGTAAGTACGTGGCTGAGCCTGGAAAATGGGGCAGGGCAGGGGACCCTTCTGGATCCACCCCCTCACTCCCCTGCTCTGCTGTCCAGGATCCAGGAAAGAGTTGCAGCCGTTCCTGGATTCCCTACACCAGTAGAACCTTGGGGCATAGCGAGGTGCCATCCAAGATTTGTGGAACTAATGGAAATGGAGCTGCCTCTGAGAACTAGGAAGTGACCACAGCACGTAGACTGGCAAAAGAGTACCCTAATGAGGCTGCTTCCAGGGCCCAGCAAGCCTGAATGTCAGCTATTCACCCATCTGGGGAGAAAAAGGTGCGCTTCAGATAACGTTTCTTAATAATGCCTGAGGAAGAGAGAGTTGGCTGATGGGCCTATTTGCAAGGCTGTCTATTCCACTTGGTTTTTGGGGCCTGAGGCTACAAAACATTGCCATCTGTCCCTCACCCTTCACTCTCCCAGGCAACCTTCTGAGGTGTTTTGGCTGCCAGCCTACTGTTAACACATGCCCTCCAGATCTGCCTGCAGGGGGTGTGTGTAGGTCATGCTGATGACAGCTGTAGTTCCCGCTGTCCATTTATACCCTGGCATTGTGGTACACCCCTCTCTGCACTTGCTGATAGGGGGCTGCCCTTGTGGTTGGACCCACATTCTTCAGATCTCCACACTTGAGGGTTTTAGCTTGTAGGTGCTTGGAGGAGATCCCTCCTGGGTCAGGAATGCCCCTCAAGAGGCCTTCTGGGGGAAATGTGGCCAATCTGGCCTTGGTGATACCCTTCCTTTTGGCTGTGGGATGCTTGGTGTTCCTGTCTTCCCCTAGGACTAGGAATGAAATGGATTCCCTCTCTGACTGAGGCTTGGTTGCTGTGACAGAACTGCCTTCTTTAATCTCCCAGAGGTTAGGGGCAGGCCAGGGATTTGAGTTACTTTAAGGGGACTGCTAGGATGGGGAGAATTGGCAGTGTTTGATTCCCTACAAATTCTAGAAGAAGGTCAGGCAGAGGCTGATTTTTCGAAAGAGGAAGATGAATTGGCAGAAACTGGGTTTTGTTCTTTAAAGGTGGGGGAGGTGTTGTGTGTGGGGGGATAGCCAGGGAATTTGAGGTAGGAAGGGACAAGGTAACCTGGAACAGGGAGGCTTGAAGTGGAGGATGCTGAGAGGGCCTATGGGTCTGGAGGCACATGCTCAGGTTGGGGGGCCTCTTATGTAACCTAGGCCTGGCCATGGAGACTGGATTTTCACAGTTGGTCTTGGGCTGCCAGAAGAAGGAGAAAAATGGGCCTGAGGGAACACCTCCACTGCAGGGAGAGGATGGAGGAGGAGGAAGACGAGGACTGTTGGGAGAGGAGCCAGGGAGTGTGTGTGTGTGTGTAAGTGGGATGGCTAGGCCAGCCCTGGAGGAGCCCTGTCCTTGCCTTTCCCAGGGGCCTCTTATGGGGAGGCTCTGCTCTGTGTCCCGATGCCTGAGACTCATGTCCTCCCAAGCAAGACTCTCAGGCCCTCACTTAGGCATGCCCATCTCCATCCCACATCTCTCCTCTTCTATTCTGAGTGAGGTAGGGGAACTGGGGAAGGGAGGAGGAGATGGGTGCATGGCATCCTGGGAAGCCCGTCTCTCTCCTGCCTTCAGAGTTGGCTCAGTGCTGGGGTGGAGGTGAACTGCTCAGACAGGGGGCCCTGGACTGCTCAGCACCACCTGCATGCCAGGCCCTGTGCTAGGCTGTCACTTTGAACCCTCATTGGGAGAGGTTGCTATTTTTGAGCTCCATTTTAGAAATAAGAAAACTGAGGCTCAAGGAGGATACACAACTGTTAATGAAAAGTAAACCTCTTTCCCCCACTCACTACTGCCCCAAACCCAACCTTCGTCCTCTCCCCAGCCAGTCTTACCACCAGTGATTTCCAGGCTGGATTCAGAGTCCTTGCCTGCTGTGGTAGGGGTGGGAGGCAGGAGGACTGTCAGGGTGATTGCGTGTGGGACTAGCATTGGCATCTGGAGTTGGCAGGGTCTCCATTCATTCAACAAATATTTATTGAGCACCTGTTTTGCCCAGGGTCTGTTCTAAGCATTGAGAAGGCACAAGTGAGCAAAATAAGAGTCTTGCCCTTGTAGAGGCTTTTAGTTTGTGGAGTCAGACAATAACCAGTTACTTGTAGGGATGAGTGAGTGCTGGGAGGAGAAGTGATGCAGGGTGAGGAGACAGAAAGTCACGATGGGTGGGAAGCAGCCTTTAGGGATAGGGTTAGGGGAAGAGCTCTGTGGAAATGTGTCATAGGAGTCCAGACCTAGTGGAAGTGAAATAAACTGCACATCCTGGGGGAAAATGTTCTGGGCAGAGGGCACAGCAAATACAGAGGCCCCGAAGTAAGGACGAATTTGGCTGGCTACTCTGGTAACGCTGCCTGGGAGCATGGCCTCACCCTCAGTGCAGCTCATCTTAAACACCTTCTTGGCTGGGAAGGCTCTGAGTGCATTGCTTGGCTTATTGCTGTTGCTCATTTTGCCCTTGCCAGGACTGGGGCCTCACCCACCCTAGACTGGGCTGGCCGTGGGGACTCTGTGCACCCCCAGTCACCATCTTTCCCATAGTTGGCGATCACATGCCCCTCACCCACTGCTCTAACCCCCCTCAGGGGTGCAAGACCCAGCCACACACTATTTCCAGATGGACAGGGTTGGCTATTTATTCTGTTCTAAAAAATAGCCTTTATTGGTTTTAGTCTTATTAGAAAAGTAATATATGTTCATTATAGGAATTTGAGAAAACAAGCTAGCAAAAGAAAAAGTGTAAGAGAACCATTAATCCCATTATCCAGAAAGCACCACTCTTGGCACCTGGGTATCTCTAGAATTTTTAATGTGGGTGTAAAATGTATGTTAGTGTTTAAAAAATAACATGTGTGCTTGCAGTACATAGTGGTTTGCAACTGCCGTGTTATGAATGAGTCCTCACCTCTGGAATATGCCTCTCCAGCATGATCTTATGGCTGTGTGATGTCCACCATCTGGAGGAACCATGTTTGTGTAGCTTGGCTTCTAGTGAAGGACTTTTAGGTACTTTCCTTTTTTTTTGAGCGTCTTTTCCATCGGGCATTTCCATGGCCATTTTGGGTGGTTGATTTGAAATGCACAGGTGGCCTTTGAGCTATGAGGGCAGGGCAGGATGGCTCACGGTGTCAGAGGCCAGGACAGGGGTTTGGTTGGGGGGGTGTGTGTGTCCCAGCTTTCTTTTCTGGGGCAAAGGTCCCTTAGGGCCCTCAGCACCCACCCCCCTGCATTTGAATGAATCATGGGGAAGATTGGGGAAATAGGATTTAGTTGAGAAAACTGTGATTTCTCTGCAGCTTTCCACAAACAGTGCTGCTGCATGTAGAAGAAGAAAATTCTGGACTTCTACGTCAGGGCACCCATGGTGAACTTGCAGAGGCACAGGAGGCAGCTGGATACACAGAGCTGCAGGGACAGGATGGTGACGGTCAGGATCCCTGCCCTAAGGTGGAAGTCCTGAGAGTCTGCCTGCTGCTGAGTCTCCAGAAGTACAGGAAAGCTGCCTGGGGGTGGTAGGGAGGGGGTTGAGAGGTGTGTGTGGAGGGTAAGTACTGTCAGGTAGGAACCAGGGAGCACAGGTGCAGTGTGGATGCATGAGGCTAAAAAAATTACTAAAAAAACTCCCTTGCCTCCTTCATGATGCCTCCTCTGATTTCTCCATCAGGACAGGCTGGAAGGTCTTGCTTTCGTGGTTTGTGTCTCCTGTGCCCCCTGCTTACAGTGAGGCCCAAATGCTGGGTATGTAATGTGGCAGGAATGTAGTGTGTTCAGTGTTTTAATATTTCTTTTATATTTTCTTCTCCCATCTTGGACTAGGTCTTTGAGAGTTTATAGAATGTCTTCATTTCTGTGCCTTCCCTCCAGCGGTGGTCTGTAAACATACACCTCAGGAGGTGTACAAGACACTTCACTGGGATATGGGAAGAAGACATCTAAAGAAACAAAGACATCCCTCTTTCCTAATGCATAATGTCCAGATTGACCCTGGGCCTCACTCATGCCAGGCATCAGAGGTCATGCATGTTAGTCAAGTAAATAGGTGTGAGGGGGAGGAGTAATAGCATCATCTTTGTTAGCTTCCAGTGTATTGCCTTTGGCATGTTAGCTTTTGGTGTAAGCTTGGTCAAAAGGATTTACAGATTCTACCATCTGAATTTAATTAAAAGGACACTTGGTTTAAAAAAAGTTTCTGCCATGAAACCATTCTGATAGAAGATAAGCTGATGGAAGAGAACAGTGCAAGCAGAAGAGAATGCAGAGCCCAAACACTCATCTCCTACCTCAGGCAATGGCTGTCTGTCAATTTTAGGAAATAAAAAGCAATAATCTAATCAAAGCTGATAAGAAGTCACAAACTGAAATGCTATTTGACTAGGAGGACTATTGGAAATGATAATTTACATCTGTTATCTGTAGCAGTGAACCTTATCCTCAACATAGAGTGTGCCTTGAAATATTGACTCACAGCAGTATGTGGATAGAATTTCTGGGTAGATAAACAGACATGTATTGGGAGCACATGCTGGGAACTTTTCACTGGTAAGGTTTGCTACCAAAGTGTTGGGAAATTAATGCCCACAGCCTACAGCACAGGTCTGGCACACAGTGGGGCTCAGGAAGCTTGTGTGGGGCTGATGTGTGTCTGTGTGAGTGTGTGCCTGTAAGTGGTTTTATGACTGTAAGACTGGGACTCAACCTCCCTCATTTAGAGCAATCACCTCCTCCTGGCTGACCCCCCCCCCATTTTTCTTCTCATTTATTCCCTCCTGCCAGTGGGTGCCCCTGTCTGACCCTCATTAACTCAAAGTGTAAAAACCATTTGTCTGCAGCCCCTTTCCCCCCTCCTCCCTCAGTTGGGGGCTGGGGCCAGGCCCTTCTTTCCTCCCATGGGCTGTCTACTCTCAGACCTCTGGTTTATGAGCTAGACCCTAATCTCCAAGGCCCCGTGAAATAGGCAGTACTTGTTAGGGAATGGCCTCAGGGCTGCTCAGAAGATCTACAAAGATCCATGCACTGAGGGAGACCCTGAATCCTCAGACAGGGCTGCCTTATAAGGTTGTCCAGGTTGTACACTGCACACTTCTAAGAGCCCCATTCTCAAGGACAGTGATGTAAATGGCACTCCCACCCCAGAGCTGTGTAGCACACAGGCTATGCAGCCATTTGCAGACTTCCTTTTAAGCTCTTTCCCTTCCACCCCTACCCCAGGCACCAGGGCAGGTCTTGCCCCAAGGACCTCTGTCAGTAGCCTTCCCATCTGGTAGGAGAAATTGTTTACCCAACAGCCTGAGAGGAAGGGGACTTAGTCCAGGGAGAAAGTAGGGAAGTTGGACCTGGGATTCAACCAAGTGCTTAGAACAGTGCTTGGCATGTAGCAATCCCCAGAGAAATGTTTGCTGTAATTCCAAGGAGGGAGTGGAGCAGGAACAATAGTTGAGGAGTAGATCCCTCTTTGGTTGGCAGCACTGCAGGTCCTTAAATGAGGAGGGAGCTTGCCCAAAGTAGGACTGTTAAAACAGCCCCTTCTTCATTGGCCTGGGGCTCCTGGGAGCTGAATGGCATCCCCAGCCACATTCAGGTCTTCCCTGGGTTGGCAGAGGAGCTGGGTTGACCACCTTCTCATGGTAGTCCAGTGGAGCAGGCAGAGATGGGCAGGGAGCTGGAGGGATCCAAGAGCAGAAGTCAAAAGTGGAGCCAGGGTATGTGGCTGGGAGACCAGCCTGGCCCTGTGTGGGGTAGCCTTTGAGTTTTCATTACTCTGGGGGAGCCACAGATTGTCTTGGTAAATCTCGCTTGGTTTACGTAATGTAAACACCTTAGAACATAGTATACCACCTTATGTGAAGGTCAGATGGGGACCTCAGATGCTGGCTGCTGGAGGCCATGGGTGGAAACCAGCTGGCCTCACCTGGGAGCTGGGTAGGGGTCACCCAAGCAGTGTGCCAGGCTGGGGCAGAGTTTGAAAGCTCCCATCCATGCTGTACTCACTGCACTCAGCAGCCTCCTCTCTCATTAGCCCACTCTCCACTCCCAAATAAGGGTAACTGAGCGGGTCTACTCCACTCAGGGTCGGTCAAATGAGGACCTCTATTCCTCCCTCAATCCTCCCCAGATTTGATGGCCCAGAGCATTTTGGGAACATGGGGCTAGGAGAGTGGTGGTTCTTCACTGAGAAAGGTGGGTGCAGGGCTCTATGAATCTTCAGCTTTATTCCAGGCTAACCATGTGTGCATGGCAGGGACTGAAGTGAGTGGCAGGAGAGCAGAACTGGGGATAGATATGGTGACCCTCCTGAGGTCTCTTCTGACTTGCTCCTTGGCCTGACCTGGCACTGCTTGGTGGGCTGTCTGGCTGGCCCAGAGCTGCCTTGCTGCCTGAACTGCCCCCTACCCCCTGTTCCCCCATGGTGTTCTCAGCCCAGGCCCTTCACTGGCCCCTGTGGTGGTTGCTGTGGGACTCACTCAAAGCTACCCTGACCTGCCTTGCCACTCACCTGTCAAGGTAAAAATAGACGTTTCCATCGCGGCCACCTCCACAGCCTCAGCTTTCTCCTACTTGAGCCCCTACCAGTGCAGAGCACATATCATAGGGCCGAGCCTGGCATTGGGGCCCAGTGCCAGGGCCCTGCTGAGGAGCCAGGATGCTCATGAATGCTCTGTTGTTCAGGGATGTGGCCCTGTGTCTCTCCCCTGGGCCTGGGGCCCACCTTGCCCTCCTCTAAGCCTCTTCCCATCCGTTTGGCCTGCCTTGCCTCAGTTACTCACACTGTACTTCATCAGGAAGAGGCAGAAGCCTTCCTGGGCAGGGCTGGCTCTGTGGGCATGCGAACTGTATAGTTGCCTTGGAAGGGCCCTGGGGGTTGGCTTAATTAACCCTATGCTATCGCCATCTTGATATTCTTAATACTTACTAAGCAAGGGGCCCCATATTTTTATTTTGCACTGGGCTCCACAAGTTATGTAGCTGGTCTTGGGTTTGATGGGGCTGGCTGTCCTCTCCCTTACAGTCCTTAGAACATCTACTGTCTAACAGGGCAGACCTTGTGCCCCTTTGTGAGTCCCAGGCTGGGGGAATCATAATCCTTGCCCTGCACTTGGGGAACTCAAAGACTAGTGGAGGAGGCGTGGCTGCTGCCCTTAGAGAACTGTTATGATGGGGGGAGACAGAACCCCTTTAGTGAGGCTACAGTTGAATGGTAGCGACACAGACTCTGCCTTGGGAACTTTAGAATTGTTGGAAAAAACAAGACCAGACACATATAGCAGGGTTGGACCCCAAGGAGCCTCAAGGACTCTGACCACAGGGCCCTGGGGCAGGTGCTGATTCCTCCTGGAGCTGCCAAGGAGTAAGACCTGGGCCCTGGCAGGAGAGGATTGGGGAAGAGAGGCAGTCACGTGGGTCCTGTGTGGGTGCAGGCTGGCTTGCATCAGGAAGCTCTGGGAGGATTTCAGGGAGCACGGTAGAGCTCAGGAGCTCCTGAGGGTGGAAAGCATGAATGCCAGGGGCTAGGTGAAGAGAGCAGAGGAGCACCGCAAGTCCCAGAGGGCGAAGACTCCTTCTTGAGCTCCTGGGCCCACTGAATAACCTGGGGGCAGGTGGAGGTGAGAGGAGGAGCGTTGATTGGCGACTGGGTAGAGGCCCCAAGGAAAGCAAGTGGCACTGAGTGTGCAGCCTTAAAGCCCAAGGAACCACAGAATACAGGAAGGAGTTCCTCATGAGGGCAGACTTCCTGGAGGAGGCCACAACCTGAGGTTTCCACTGAGAGAGCTCTGAGAATGCCTGTGCTACTGCCACACTTCTTGCTTCACCATCTATTCCACTGCTCTGGGTGCACATTGTCCTCTTAAGGCTCCTACTTTCAGATGACCTAGGAGGAGCTCATAGTAGGAACATTCCTTCTGGGCTACTCCAGTCTACATACTGAGGCTAAAGTGCCCATGGGCAAATACATGTGGCAGAGAAGGTAGAACCTTTGAATCTTTCCTCACAGTGAGAGTGCTCTGCGAAGACCCTCCCTCCCCTCATCCCAGAGCCTGGCCTGGGGAAGCACCTCACAGTCTGCCTACCACACAAACTCCTGAGCAGGGGCAGGTGGGAGTCTTGAAGAAGTACCCTCTGTGGCTCTGAGGGAATTAATTTTTACTCGGAGCTGGCTTCCTTGAGCTGGTGTTAGCCAGTCTACCAGCCACCCCTCCCTGCAGTGATGTCTGTGAGGAGGATTCCTGGGGAAGGGTGTGCCCTGGTGCTTGGTGCGGGTTGTGGGGCCCTGAGGCTCTAAGTGTGCAGTGGGGCACCTGGGCACACACTGAGCACCGGGGAGTCTCCCCACAGGGGCCCCAAGTGAAACCTGTCCACTAGGGATATAGGAGGGAGGGGGCCATTGAGGAGAGAAGGGAGGGTGGGGAAACAGCCTTGCAGGACCAGTGAGGGCTTGGCTGGGGCAGGGGCAGACTTTTTTACCTTGTCAGAATGAGCAACCACCCTGGGGAGGTAGAACTGGGGACCTCAGTGGTGTGACCCATGTTCATCTCTGACGAGCCCCTTTCGATAGGCACTCCTCATCCCCACCCCCCTTAAGACCTGGCTGTCCAGAGTTCCTTGCCCTGTGAGGGCTGGGGCTGCCTGGTGGGATATGCCTAGGGCCGTCTCAGGGCCTGGGATGGGGTCAGGGAGCTCGACCCTGCTCCCTTTGAACTCAGGCCTGTGGCAAGGCAGAAGGGAGGGAGTGCAGACCCCCGCAGAGGAGCACTTCTGGATGGTCACGCACACTGATAGACCTTGCACTGGTAATCCAAGCCAGGATCTGTGGAGTTTGAGGAGGGGCCTTACCTTCTGGTCTGCATCTCAAGCTGGGTGGACTGAGGGCCAGAGTTGCCCTTCCCCATCTTCTCTGTCTCCCCCAGCCAATGAAATTGTCACCATAGGGCTCAGCTCAACCCCCCCAGCTGTGTTTGCCCCCACTTCACCTTATCTAGTCCAGCTGCCTAAGGCTGCAAACACAGCTCCACTCATGTCTCCAGCCTGGTCCCCAGGCTTGTATAAGTGAGCATCATTCATTGTTCAGTCAGTCATACATGTATGAGGCATGTGCTGAGCACAGTCGCCTGGATAAGGAGATCAGACAAGTCGAATGGCTCCTGCCCTCAGGAAAGCAGACAGCAGATCTGGGCAAACCAGTGTCCCTGTGTCGGGGCGGGGGGCAGTCCTCCTGGAAGGTGGTGGGTCTTAGGTTGTCTTCATGGGGTGTGACTCCTTTTGTAGGACTTACAGGATGAAGAGGATAGAACCAGGCAGTCCTTGTGAGGCAGGAGTTGAGGGCTAAGGAAGTTTGGGGGAGACTCCAGTGTCCAGCTCCCCCTTAGGACTGCCCCCACCCCTTCCAAAGACTCGGGCCTGACTCTTTCGTTTGGCCTGGGGCCCCTCACTTGCCTCACTCACTTCCCCTCACACCTCCAGAGGAAGTAGCTCTCTTTTTTCCCTTGGCTCCCAGTGTGTCTCAGGCTCTCCTCTACCTTCTCCTCCCCTCCTGTCATCTCCACTCCAGAAAGAAGCCTTCATTTTCCCCACCTGCCTCTTCCTTCCAGTCTCCAGCATCTGTTGGGGAAATTGGGCCATTTGAAGAATAAAGAAGGCAGGGGGGAGGAAACTCCAGTCTTGGGGCCCAGCCTGCAGCTGGGGTGAAAACCTGTTCCTTGTTAACACCCTGAGTCAGGGATCGGAATGGGGGTGTCAAGCCTCTTCAGCCCTCCCTCAGGGTTGAGGAGTTGAAAGGCATGCTGGGACATGCTAGCTTGCTTTATTGGGAGCAGATGGGTGGGGATGGTGGGGAGGGGCTGGCCAGTTGAGGAGCAAGAGTCAGCTCGGGCTGGGCTGTGGTAGGAGTATACTTGGAAGGGGGCTGGGCAGACCCTCATCCAGACCCACTGGGGCCCTGAGCCCATTGCCTGGAAATAGCTTCCCCACAGGAAGATTTGGGATCACAGAGGCCTTCATGAAGAGTAGTATCAAGAGCTGTGTGTGTCCCAGGGAATCCCCAGTATATGGAGCTTGGGGATCCAGAGCATCCTGCCCCTTCCTAGGACAACTCCAGGACATGGGTGTGCTGGTTTGAAAGGATGGATGTACCCTGGACAAGCCATGTTTTAATCGTAATCCCAGTTTATAAAGGCAGCCGTTTCTTCTAATCCCTATTCAGTACTGTATGTTTGAAACTTTAATTAGATCATCTCCCTGGAGATGTAACTCACTTAAGAGTGGTCGTTAAACTGAATTAGGTGGAGATATGTCCCCACCCATTCCAGGTGGGTCTTGGTTACTTTACTGGAATCCTATAAAAGAGGAAACATTTTGGAGAAAGCTGAGAGAGGTTCAGAGAGAGCAGAGAATGTTGTAGCACCATGAAGCAGAGAGTCCACCAGCCAGCGACCTTTGGAGATGAAGAAGGAAAATGCCTCCCTGGGAGTTTCACGAAACAGGAAGCCAGGAGGGAAAGCTAGCAGATGACGCTGTGTTCTCCATGTGCCCTTCGGCCAAGAGAGAAACCCTGAAGTGTTTGCCATGTGCCTTCTCACTTGAGGGAGAAACCATGAACTTCATTGGCCTTCTTGAACAAAGGTATCTTTCCTTTGGATACCTTAGATTGAACATTTCTATAGACTTGTTTTAATTGGGACATTTCCATGGCCTAAAAACTGTTGATTTATAACTTATTGAATTCCCCTTTTTAAAAGCCATTCGATTTCTGGTATATTGCATTCTGGCTGCTAGCAAAGTAGAACAATGGGCAAGGGGTGAGATGAGTGAGTGGGGAGCACACATTTAGTCCTGAACCAGGTACAAGGATACTAGGGTCCTCTAGACCAGAGAGAGGAAGTTGGATAATGGGGCGTGGGGAAAGGAATGAGGTGGGTGTCCAACAGAGGGGGATTCTGAAGGGCACTGCTGGTTGGTGTCCAGTGTCAGTGATGTTGGGGACTGTGGTGGTGCTGATGATAGTGCTGACAGTGGTGCTGATGGGGGTAATATATTATCTGTGGGGGCAAATGCCCTCAGTTGGCTCCACATGGGTGCCCATGTGGATAGGATACCAGAGTGGGGAACCTCTGGCATTCATTGTATTCCCCACCTTCACTCTCACCATCACCAGCCCTCTAAAACACCTTGGACTTTGAGGAAGTGGCTTACTTTGGAGGTTTCCAAGCTGTCACACAGAGAGAAGGCAGACCTGGCCCCTGCCCTCAGGGTGCTTGGCTGAGTACAGCCCCCACCTGAGTGCTGGGCTGGGTCCTGGTCTTCACACCTGGCCCCCTCCTCAGTCCTCCACCCCCAGCCCAAAGCTGAGTCTTTCTGCAGACGGCAGTGATATGGTGTTGAAGTCCCCAACCACTTTAGAATCTAAATGACTTAGGTACTGGAGGAAGAGGCAGAGTTGGGAAGGGCAGGGGCAGGGTCACAGTCATGCCCCCTCCCCTGGCTCCTGCCCCAAGCCCACCTTGGCCCTAGCTCTTCAGCCAGGCATTCTTCCCACTTAACCCATGCTCAGGCAGGGCCCTTGGCCTCCACTTCCTGTACCACATGGCTTGGGTCCAGATTCCTCCTCCAATGTTTTAATTAGCTCCCTTGCTCATTAGCTGCCCAAATGCCTTCCAGACACCCCACAGCTGCTCCAGCCCTCCCCACACCTGCTTTTCCAGCTGGGCCTCCCCCACACCTGGAAGACATTGAGGACTCCAACCACAGCCCCTGAACTCTAGCCCCTCCCCGTGGCCTATGGCAGCCAGGATGGACAGAGGAGAACCAGACCCTTCAACTGAGGGAAGGTGGGTCAGAGGAGAGGTGCCTCCCGAGCCCCTCACACATAGGCTCCTGCAGTGAGGGCTGGGATGTGAATTGTGGCCACAGTACAGTGAATATGTGGGGTCAGGTGCTTCCAGCCTCCTGGACCAGGGGAGCCAGTGGCTCTGGGCCTCTTCTGAGTCCTTTGGGCCTACGCCCTTCCCACAGGGCTACCTTTGAGAGAACCTGCTCAGGGTCCAGGGTGCTTGCCTTCTGTGTGCATGTAGAAGACAAGAACAGCATGTGAGATAAAGCAGCTGACTAGCAAGTGGGGCTTGGGGAAGCTGTGGCTTTGATCTCAGCAGGCTCTCTGGATGAGGGGGCAATTTCTGGAGGATTTGCTATCCCAAATCATCATTCACTGAGGGGCAGAGAGAGGATGAAATCTGAGGCCTTGGAAAATAGCCCAGGCTAGAATTCAGCAGCAGTCCCCCTCCCTGGTGGACCACGTTGCATGAACTCCCGGGGGCACCAGTCACATGGAATCCAATGAGTGGATGAATTTAACACTCATATAGCATGAATGGGGAGACAGGCACCATTACATGAGCTTTACAAATATCAACTCGTTTAAACCTCACAATAGCCCTATGAAATAGGCACTATTATTTACCTGGTTTAACATATGAGAAACAGGCAGAGAGCAGTGGAGCAGCTTGCTGGAGTTCACTCAAGCTGTAAGTGGTGGCGGTAGGACTCCAACAGACTCGACTGGGAGTGGTGCTCCCTGGAGTGGGCTAATGGTGACCCTGTCTAAAACTTTCCCCTCAGTAACCCATAGGTGATGGAATTGTTTCCACCCCAGGGAAATCACAGATTCTAGCTCTGTGACCAAGGGCAGGCAAGTCAGTCCATCTCTTCCAGTCTTTGTTTCATGTAAAATGGGAAGTCTTCCTTTTGTTCTGAGCATTAAATAAGAGAATGGCAGAGCTACTCCATGCTTCGCCATCATGATTCTGAGCCCTGCCAAGCAGGTTTGAAAGTACTAGCTACTGTTCTGAGCCTCTGCTGTCCCCACCCTCGCCCAACCCCGTAGGATAATGGTTTTCTAACACATTGATCCCTTTCATTAAGTGAGATTTGCAGACCCCAATTTAGTAAACAGGCCAAAGTACAGCCGAACTGGTTCAAGCCCCATTTGGATGGAGGTGAGGCTGGCATGCCTGGCATATTGGGCCCGAGAATTCCTTTCCTAGGTGGTTGTCCTGAGGGGCCACCTGTTCCTCTTTTGGGGGGCAGCTGGGTCCCTTTTGAGCCTAACTTAGGCCTCTCTCCCTCTCTGCCTTCTCCTTTCACATGATGAATGAGCTGCTCAGGGGCAGGATATATGGAAGTGAGAGCAGTGAACTGGGGTTCACTTATATAAGGGGAGCAGAGAGCCACCCCCTCTCCCAGCAGCCATTCTAGCTGTGTGTGTGGTTAGTACCTTAAATAGTTTTTCCATCTGCCCTCCACCCCTCACTGTCAGTTTCCACAGCAGGAGTCTGGAAGGGGCTGGCTGCCAGGACCAGCTCCAAATGTCAAGGTCTGGAAAATCCGACCAGCCCCTAGAGCCCTACATCTCTATCCCAGCCGGTAAGACCATGGGGGCAGTCATGGAGGTGAGAATGGTGAAGTTAGCCACCTCCTACCTCCTCCATGTTTTAGCTCTGCAGAATAACTCAGCTACTGGTCTGGACTCAGGCCTGTCAGATCCAGGCTCTTCCCCTCAGCCAGTGGAGACCACATCAGGCCCTGCTGCTCAAGAATGTGCAATGGCTCTCTGCTGCCCAGCTGGGCCAGTATTAGGTCCTCAGCCTAATACTTCAGGTCCTGCCGTCGAGTGGTCTTGTCAGTTTCAACACTGGTTACATCTAATATGACTGCCCCTCTTCTAGAATCTTCCCACGATCCACATCAATTTTTCATAATACAGAGTCTTTTGCTTGGAGAAATGAGCCTGCTAAACATCATAAAGAGATATATCCATCGTATCTAATCATAATTAGACTGCAGTCTTCTGGAGAGCAGGGATATAGTCTTCAGTTTCTGTCAGAACTGAGTTTGAATTCTGTTCTCCTCTGCCTACTTGCTTCATTCTGGCAGACTTTAGTTTCTGAACCTATAAAATTAGTATAGCTTCCTGCCTACACCTTAGGATTATTGTAAGTCTCCTAGGACTAAGGGTGCGAAAACAAACTCCTGAATTATTAAAGTGAGTTCCATGGGACGCTTATGGATACGTAAGAGAAAGAGTTCCATGGTTGAGTAGGATTGAGTCGAAACAAAGTCAACAGGATTCATGACTGCAGGTCTTTTCAGGGCTTTTACCTGACATGGACTCTCCAGGGTGGCACTGGACGAGATAACATGCTGTGTTTCCCAAATACATTTGACCGTGAGACTCATTTTTGGTGGATTTTCTAGGGCCCTGTTGGGATCTGTTCGCTTAATCATATGTTGCAGAACTTCTCCTACCTCCTGGACAAGGTGAGCATAACTGTTCCGCACAGTGAAAGGAGCAGTAACCAAGGAGTTCTTCCTGCTGATACTGGATCTCTAGTGAATCACTCTTATATGTCCCGTTGTCAACCTTGGCTGTCATAGTGCTGAGTGAGGGGCCCATCTCCAGCTTTCTTTTTCTGTGAGGTCCAGCTAATGCTGACTAGGCAGCTCAGCCCTCACTTGGCCCCTAAACTAGAGCAGTTCAGCCTGGGTCCCTGGAGGGCAGCTCCTTGGTGTCATATGCATTAGGCCTTTCCTGCATTTGAGTTGTAGCTTTGCCTAGAAGCTTAGTGAGGAGCAGTCCTTTGTGGAATAACCCTTCATCTTTCTCTTAACCTTTGATCTACAACCTCCTTTGCTGAAATTGGTGCTGTCCAGGAACTGTGGTCCAGGGCTTTGCTCCTTCAGGATCTGAGGACTGGCAGCACCGACGTGACCCAGCAGCTGGTTAGAAATGCTGCATCTCAAGTCCCATCCAGGCCTATGTAGAATCTGCATTTAAAAGGTTCCAGGTGATTTATAGGCACATGCCAGTTTGAGACATCTGAATGTGAATCAGTGCTTTTTGGAACCATGGATCACAACCCACAATGGGTTGTGAGAACAATGGCATGAGTTGAAATCAGCATTTTATAAAAGGCTGAAATTGCAAAGGTAAGCTGCATTGATTTAGTAAGGACACATATTATTTTGGGAAAGTCTGTGGGTATGGGTTGTAGTATAAAATGTGTGTCACTTTCAAAATACTATTGAAGACACTGGTCTAGAGACACTTAGGGTGATGAGACAGGGGACTGGCTTTGGTGACCTTGGCTTGCCCCCCACCACCCCCGGCCTCTCCCCAGATGCCCTGGACGTCTAAGGTTTCCCGTCACTAACCACACACACCTTGTCAACCACACCCTGTGGCCCAGCGCCTGGGCTTTGGGGTGTGGTTGGGGAGAGTTGGAACCAAAAAAGAGTGACTTTTAAAATAGGTTCTTCTCTAGGTTTATTTTTCCCTGGGTTCCCTCTCCTTGTCCCTTTTCCAGCTCATTACCCTGGTTCCTCCTTCCCCTTTTCCTATTCCAAGCTGGAAGACAAAGCCAAGTCCAGTTCATCAGAGACAGGAATTGCTCTCCCTCCACAATGTAGCTTTCTCTTTTCCAAGGCCCCCTCACCCCAAGGAGTCAAAATTACCTGGCCAACTCTGTACCCACAGATGCCATGCTCACCCCTGGCAGTCTGCCACCAGCTGCACATCCGCTAAAAGTTTATGTGATCTTGGAATCTCATGCTTCCCTAGTGATAAACCTGGGCAGCTGCTAGAGGCAACAGCCCTGCTACTAAGTCGGGGATACTGTGGGGAGCAGGGCAGGAAGAAGGCAGGAGGTCCTGAGGGCTCAGGCTGGAGGCCAAGTGAAGGGCTTTGCACATTAGACTCACTCTCAGTCTCACTCTCAGCCCATGGTCCAGGGTTGAAGTGGAATGTCTGACAATCTACTAAGGGCTCTTCCCTTTGGAAGTCCTTCATCATCAACATCATTATCACTACCATAAATGACATGGATAACCATGTCTCTCTTTGCCTGGAATGGCTAGAGCTTATATCTGCCTGTCCTGTGGGTATAATTATTAATAGTATCTGCTTTCACTCTCAGAAGTGTCCCAGTTCAGATTTTAAGTTATCTTGTTTCTCTATGTAAGAAAAATAAGGTAAAGAAACGGCCAAATTCACGCAACTCGTAAGTGGTCCAGCTGGGACTTCATCCAAACCATATACTGCTGCCAGGATGCCTCAGAGTCCTTCCCAGGACTCCTCAAGATCCTCCAGGATGACACACTTCACGCCTCTCCCTCATGAAAAGGGTGGTGTGAATGGGTGTGTATGCCCGGGTGCTGGGGTCCCAGACTCCTCATAGGCCTTGAGAGCCCAGGGGAGTTAGTTTACCCTCTAACAATCTTTCCTGTCCGGCAGGGTACAGTAGAACCCTGAGCAGTTTCTGTGGTCTCAGATTTAACTTCATGGGTAGGCAGGGCTGGTATGGAAGTCAAGGTGTTGCCCAGGGATGTGGGATCTTCCCTCAGGGTGTTCTCTGGTTTTCCCCCTTGGACTGCTCAGAATCCCAGCTGTGGGAAACTTCAACTCCCTTGGCACAGAGGGCACATGGGTACCCTCTTCCTGTTCTCTGCCCACGTGTGAATTGAGATGGAGCAGGGCAGGAGTTGCTGATTATTAGTAGTGGGATGAGGGTGAGGAAGTAGATACTTTGGATACTGAGGGACCTGGGGCCTGGGGGGAAGGAATTTGTGATGGAAGAACAGCAATAGCTGCTGATGGTAGGTGCAGGCAGTAACTACCCTATAAACTTGAACTTTGGGCATTGGGGTAAAAGCTTTGAGGCACAAGGCTCAAGGATTGCTACTTCTTGCTGCTTCATCATGGATCAATCCAAGCCACCCCAAAGGTTCCTGAGAGCCTGTTGCCTCCAGGCCACCCATGGGCACTGAGCTGCTGAGAGGTTTCTGG
Organism: Myrmecophaga tridactyla; assembly: GCA_004026745.1. NCBI lineage: Eukaryota > Metazoa > Chordata > Mammalia > Pilosa > Myrmecophagidae > Myrmecophaga > Myrmecophaga tridactyla. Next base: position 6,777 of record PVIY010025917.1, on the reverse strand, counting down.
CTCTTATCCCAGTTACTGGCCACAGAGGCAGGAGGCCTGGGATAATTTCCAACTGGACCCAAGCCCTAAGCTTTGCTGGGAATCTACCGCATCCAGTTGAAGGGCTGTGTAGGACACATGGGTGAGAAGGATGTCTCAGGGTCCCTCTTCCAAGGAGAACAGTATTGATGAGCACTGCTGGTTGGGGACAGAGGATCAACACTTTCACATATACACATAGACATGTAGGCACATCCACGTACATGACAACGCATGTAGGCACATCCACATACATAACACATTCACAAATGCATAACTCAGGACCCCTTACATGCACGTCAATCATACACATACTCGCAGAGGTAGAGATCTCTTATACATTCTTGTTCGTATCCATGTACAGGTACATGCATATACATGAGCTCATATAAACACCCATATTCCACACAAAACCTCCATGTATATCCACATAGATGCATGTATATATGCACATACCTGGCATACCAGGCACTTCCATGTTCAGTGTTCCCTGGCTGGCCAGGCATGAATAAGGAATAACAGCCCCCTGCTATGAGAGGGGAGGTCCAGAGCTCCGAGAATAGAAGCTGAATGTGGAGAGTGCCCTGGTTCCTAGATTCAGGAATGCAGGAGAGGGAAGAGTAGGTGGTGTTTGGAGCATAGTTGTGGGACACAGGGTGGGACAATAGCATGACCCAGGGCTCCTCAGCCAGGTTCTACCCCAAATTCCACACCTGCTGTCCTAAGGGATGAGCTTCTCCTTGCCCCTTTGGGCCCATAACCCCTATTCTTCTGACTCAGTTGAAGAGAGAACAGATCACCTACAAAAAGGTACCCAAATCAAATTGACACCAGACTTTTTCCCTGCAACTATATGTAATCAGACAGTGATATCATATTTAAAAAATTCCATTCTGGTCTCCATTGAGTTTTGTAGGGGAAAACATGGGGTAGGTCTTGCTTATTGGGCCCAGTGTCCGTTTTAGAAGATAGTTCTTCCTAGGATCATGACAATCAGCAATCTTTGAAAACCTAAGTGGAGCAGTCCGACTAGCCTCCTGGAGGCAAGGGAAGGGGGAGGTGTGTAAACTTCGAGTAGGCAGAAAGGAGAAGAAGGCATGCCTGGTAGGGAGCTCCAGTGCAAAGGTACAGAGGCCATGCAATCTCGTATGCTTGGTAATTGCTTAGCCTCTTTTAGGTGTTCTAGATGATGCTTCTCAGCCATTTTGGCTAGGAACAGTCACTCGGGGGCTACTTGCTGCAGGTGGCCCTGGCCTCACATACGATAGACTTTCCTTTTGGCTCAGGTGGCTGTCAGTTATATGTGGCCAGAGTGGCACTTGTGAGCCCATGGTGCTGTGCTGTGACATGCTAGATTCTACTAACCTTGTTCAGAGGTCAGAGGTTAGGGTGAGTTTTGCAGCCAGAGTTAGGGTTAATTTGTGGGGTGGGTCAGTTTTGTAGCCTTTGTCAGAGGTTAGTCTTGGCCAGGGTTGGAATCCATCTGAGTCAGTGTCACGGTCAGTCTGTGGCCATAGATGTGGTCAGTTTGAGGTTATATTGATGTGACCAGAATTAGGTCTGAGTGTGGCTGGGAGGCAGTTTATCCTCAATGATATTGATGTGCTCAATGATATTGATGTGAATGAAAATGCAGTGATGCCTGTGACTTCATGATGTCTGAACTGATTAAAGGTCTCCCAGCCCATCCTTGGAGACACGTTTAATATATAGGCCTTAGTAGCTCTGAGTTCCAACTCTCAGGCCTGAGGTGGAGGTGGAGAAGCTGGTTTGCTGGGACATGTATTCCCACAGCTGGAAGGTTCCAGCTCCTCACCAACAGGGCTTATGCATGTAGCGTCAGTCTTGGGGACCCTAGGGGAGCCATGGCAGATGGTGGCCCTGACTCTGGACTTGGCATGTGGAGGCAAGGCTTTGTAGTGGGATGTGGAACAAGGCAGGGGCTTTTCAGATGTGACATAGCTGGCTTTGGGCTGTGTCCGGGTCTTCAGCAAGGCTGGGTGACAAGCTTCAACCCATCCAGACTGATTCTTCATCCCTCAAAATAACCAGGGACCCCACGCATTGCTGCTGCTCTGCCTAAGGAAAAGGGCGACCAAATAGGGTCTTTGCCCTGAGCTCATGCCTTTCAACATGCTGTCCCAGAAACTACCCATTCCGGGAGGAGAAGCAGGAATGTTAAGGAGCTTGGAAGACTGACCAAGGCCAAACACCTCTGTTCTGGGTCAGAGCGAGTTTGCAGGGAATGGGGTGGCCTGACGAGAGGGCTGGACTCCTGGGACACTCAGATACACATGCACCCCACTGGGACCTCTTGAGACCCTGCTGTGCTCCAGGCCCTGGAGGGAATTTAAAAGTGAACCATATTCCTGGTTTCTCTAGAGGACTAGAGAAATGTATTAATTTATTGTAAGTGAGCTGATAGGGTGTGGGGGTGGGGGTGGGGTGGAGCCATGTAAGTGTTCATATTGATCCAGGGCTCAGTAATCCTCTACCTAGGTTGCACATTAGATTCACCTGAGGAACTTCTACAAACTAGAGAAGCTTGTACACCTCCCAGCCTCCTGTGAGCAAAGACTTTCTTAAAGCCTAATCAGACAGTAGTGGTGATGAGGATTACCAGGGCAGTAAGAACAGCTACTCTTTATGGAGTCTCTGCTGTGTTACTCCAGATGCTCACAGTAACGACTGTAGAGCCTTTAAACAATGATGCCAAAGGTTAATCTCCTTTCAAGGAGAGGTTGGGTCTGTGTTCCCTTGACTCTGGTTTCTGTGACCACTGAACCAGGAGACTATAGTAGAAGTGATGCTTTACCAGTTGGCGGGGCCGGTCTTTAGAAATACAGCTTTCTGTCTTTTGGGACATTTGCCTTTGGAACCCAGCTGTGCTGCAAGAAGCCAAGTAGCCATATGAACAGGTCGTTTGCTAAGTGTTCTGTCTAAGAATTACAGCTAAGGTCCCAGCCAATAGCTATTATCAGCCAGCCACCAGATAGGTGCATGAGCCGACAACTTCATATAGCTCTTGTCCCCAGACATGGAGTCATTCCCAGTCTTCAAACCATCCCAGATGATACTGGAAGGAGCAGAGATAGCCTGTTTCCACTGATCACTGTCCACGCTGCGGTTTTGGGAGAAAAATAAATGAAGCAGTAGTTGATATTTTTGAAGCCAGGGGTTGGCGAATTTCTGTAAAGGACTAGGTTGTAAATATTTTAAATTCATGGGTTACGAGGTGTCTTTTGCAACTGTTCAATTCTATTGTAGCACAAAAGCAGCCATAGACAATATGGAAACCAAAGAGTGTGGCTGTGTTCCAATAAAACTTTATTTATATATGCTGAAATTTGAATTTCATATAATTTTCACATGTCACTAAATAGTATTCTTATTTTGATATGTTTCCACCTCTTTAGGGACATAAAAATAAAACAATCTTAGCCTGTGGGCTATACAAAGACAGGTTGTGGGGCTGTAGTTTGCTGACCCTTGCTTTGGGCCATTATGATTGGCGTGGTCTGTTAAACAGCAGTAGCTAAACTGGAACACAACCCGGCCATGTGGATAATTTTATGTGAAACTGAGGTGTGGGGCATTAAGAACCCCCTTTGGGCTCACAGATACAAAAACACATTTATAAGAGGGGTGGGTGGGTTGGAATGGTTAGATTAGAGTTAAAAAGATCAGAGAAACAAGAGCTATTGGCAGCCATGTTCAGGGAAGAGAGGCTCAGGAAATGGGGGTCATGGGGAGGGGCCTTTCTTGTGGAGTTGGGATATTTTATTGCCGTCCCCAGAGCAAGGTAAGATCTCCCTCCAAACCATTCTACCTCCCCTTTCTAGTTCCACATTCATTGAACAATCTTCTGAGTACTAATTTGACTTCCCAGATAGTAGCAGTTGTTATTGTTAACTTTTGTTGGGTGCTTTGTGCATACGAGGCACTGTTAAAAGTTCTTTATGTATATTAACTCATTAAAACCCACAGTAGTTGGTATGCCAAATTTGGAAATGAGGATTGAGACTCAGAGAGGTTAAGTTAAATTGTAGAGCTCATTTTGAACTCAGGCAGTCTGGCTCGAGTTGCTGTGCACGTACCTATCCTGCTATTCTGTTTCCCACCCTGATGGGAAGGGGTGCCCTGGAGTGCAGGGTGCGTTCTAGACACAAAGAAGGGACAATCCGTGTTACAGAGGATTAAACTGACACAGGGTTTATATTCTGGCTATGTGAGTTGAGTTAATGCAAGTCATTGTCAGAGGTGCACTGAGATCCTTCAACCCCTGAGCTAGGATTGGATAGGCAGAGGCATCCATCTGGACAAGGTGGGGAGGCTCCCCTGAGACTTTGTGTGGGGCAGGGAGGAACTGTCCACTGGCTAGTACCCTGACCCATGCCCCCACAGGTCATTATAGTCCTTATTTTACTTGATCGCTCAGTAATGTGCAATTTTATTTGCATAATTTTTTCATAACATTCTCTTATCTTTCTAAATCTTTGCAGCATCTGCTGAAATATCCACTTTCTCATCCTGGTATTATTTATTCATGACTTCTCTCATTTGTTGTTTCTTTTTCTTCTTCTTAGTCATTCCCACCAGTGGTTTGTCAATTTTATTAATCCTTCCAAAGACTCAATTTTGGGGTTTGCTGAACTTCTCGATTATATATTTTCTCTTTCATGATAGTCTGCTCTTTTAAAAATATTTCCTCCTGTTTTCTTTGGGTTTACTTTGGTGTTCTTTTTCTAACTTATTGAAATGGTTGCCTTACTCATTATTTTTCATTCTTTTTCCTTTTCTAATGCATCAAGGCAGTAAAATTTCCTCTTTCTGCTCTGGCTGCATCACAACTTTTTGTACATAATATTTTCATTATTGCATGGTTCAGAATATTTTCTAATTTCCGTTAAGATTTTTTCTTTGATTCTTGGATTATATGTAAATGTGTTTCTTAATTTCTAAACGTAGGGGATTTTTCTGTTATCCTTTTTGTTACTGATTTCTCCTTTAATTGCACTGGGATCAGAGATCATGCTTTTACATTTGTTGAGATTTGCCTTGTGACCTGGCATATAGTTAATTTTTATAACATTTCCAAACTTGTTTGAAAAAAATAGTGTATCTTCTGCAGTTCTTGGGTGCTATCTTCTATATATACATCCTTTAGATGAAGTTTGCTAATCCTGTGTTTCAAAATTTCTATATCTGTACAGATTTTTTTGAGGCATCATTTACTAAGAAAATGTGTAAAATCTCCCACTGTAATTGTGAAGTTGTCAGTTTTTTCTTGATGTTTTGATAATTTTTGCTTTATGCACCTTTGAGGCTATTTCAGGTACATACAGTTTAAACCTTTTATACCTTCCCAGTGAACTGAACTTTTTATGATTATGAATGGATCTTCTCTTTAGTAAGGCCTTTTCCCTAAAGTCTATTTTGTCTGAAATTAGCATCGCCACTTCAGTTTTTCTTTTGGTAAGTACATCCATGGCATATATCCTTATATTTTCATATGTGTTTTATATAAACACATTTAGTTACATGAAAAATGCATCTTTTAAGTAATATAATAGTGAATAGGAAAAAAAAAAACACGCTGAAAACGTGATTCCATTTGCATGAAATTTATCAGCTTGCAGTGCCTTCCCCCAGTGATGCACATTTGGTTGGTGATTCTAGTGGAGGGCCTGTGTTTGTTTTATTATCTCTCAGTGATGGAGTTTCTTAACCTTTCTTTCTTCTCCCTCCTTTTTCCTCCCTTCCTTTTTCTTCTCTCCAAGTCTGTCCTGTACCAGGGCAACTTTCTCCCCCATCCTGGGAGGTGTATTGTGGGTGTGGATGGGGTGAAAGGGCATTTTAGTGACAGTTCACCCTCTCCCAGAGGGTCTAGTTCTCCAGAAGCCCAGCTTAATGCAGGGGAGGGCCCTGGGCTTCTTGCTCTTTCCTGCCTTACATGGCAGGTATGCAAAGTCACAGTTCAGTTTTAAAGCTTTTTCTTACAGATTGAAAAATATCTTCAGGTTCGGGTGTTCCCTTGCCTTTCTGATCCCTCTCCTTCTACATTTTGGCCTGGTAATTCCTCACTTTCTTGTGAACTCTTCGATGCTCTTAATAATATATCTTTAGAAGTAATCTCCTAGCACTTTCAATTGCCCTTAGTGGGAGGATTGATCCAAATATCTTAGGCCACCATTACCAAAGTAGAAGCTAACTTGTTCCTTTTTGCTATGCTGCCTTTTCCTGGATCACGTGGTATCACTCTTTCTGAGTTTCCTACCTGTATCTGCTGTCCTGTCTCAGTCTCTTTTGGATTCTGTCTCCTTAGCCCAGGTCTTCAGTGTCAGTGTTCCTTAGAACACAGCTCCTAGGTGGTGGTTTTCCTCTCCCTCTATGTGTTTCTCAGATAAAATGGGATGCTTATGGCTCCTGAGTTGACACCCTTGGCCTCTCCTGTGTCCCACACCATGTTTGCAGTTATCTGCTGAATCATTCTCTTGGCACATTTTTCCAACACCTCAAAACATCACATTCAAAGCTGAGCTCCACATTTCCTCCCTCCATATTCCTCCTCAGCTGTTGTCACTTCAATCAGGAACATCACTATCTGCTAGGTCCTCAGGGACACTCCACAGTGTAACTGCTGAAGACCCCTGTCACCATGGGAAGGGTCCTCCTAACCTATAAGTAGATCAGGTCACTCCCCTGCTTAAAACCTTTCCACAGCTTCTCATAGCCCTCTGTGTAAATCCCCTTTTCTTG